>JAHPZR010012369.1:0-2500 GCA_019787425.1 Platygyra sinensis | reverse complement strand
ACTTGAAGAGAATCGAGTGATCTCATTCTTAGATGTTTGTATCAAGCGTGACCACAACACATTTTCAACTACTATACACCATAAAAAGACTTTCACTGGTCTTTACACCAAGTGGGACTCTTTTACTCCTAGGAAGTATAAGGTCAATCTAATCAGAACACTTACCTATCGTTGCTTACGATAGGTAAGTGACATTACGATTGTGTGACATTGAATAATTGTGTGAATTGAATAATTAAAAACAAAAACCGATTGATCAGCGGGAGGAATGTGCGATAGGTTACACAGTATTTATCTAGGAGACTAAAAGGGACTGGGAAAAGTGAATAACCGCGCTAATCTTATGCAGTGCTTGAGGTTGAATGTTAATAATGCGGGGTGACCGCTGACACAATATAAAATCATTACTTTCCGTTTCTGATTGTACTTAGCGCCAGGTCGATCGTAATAAGTTTTATCAAACTGAAACTTGACAGTCCAAGTATGTCTCTTAGTAGAGTTAGTGAAGATTATTGGAGTGCGACCACTAGATGTACAATCACAGAAAGATGCAAGTTCATGTTTAACAACGAGCTCTTGAGCGATGTGAAATTTGTCGTTCAAGACGCTGAAGGCGGAAGTGAATGCATAAGGAAGATTCCAGCTCACAAGTTTTTGTTGGCGATCAGTAGCCCTGTATTTTATGCCATGTTTTACGGTGAATTGGCCGAGAAGAAAGATTCAATCGCGATCTCTGACTGCGATCATAAAAGTCTGTTGGAGTTGTTTCGTTTCCTGTACAGCGATGAAGTGAACTTGAATGCAGACAATGTCATGCAAGTGTTGTATTTGGCCAAGAAATACATGCTTCCTTCCCTCGCTGACAAGTGCACAGAGTTCCTTCGAGAAAAAGTGGATGCATCAAACGTGTTCCATGTGTTGCCAGACGCACAAAGGTACGAAGAGAAAGATCTTGTGGATCATTGCTGGGAAGTGATCGATAAACAGGCGAACGAAGCCGTGAAATCGGATGGTTTCGTGACAATCGACAAATCAGTGCTGGAGGCATTAGTCGAGAGAGATTCGTTGAATGTGAAGGAGGTGGAATTGTTCAAAGCTGTCGATTGCTGGGCTAGAAACGAATGTAAAAAGCAAGGCTTGGCAGCAGAAGGTTCTGAGAAAAGAAGGATCCTTGGAGAACGGATCGTTAAGGCAATTCGTTTCCCGGTGATGAAAGAAAAGGAATTTGCTGATGCTGTCCTCGACTCTGATATTCTAACAAAGAAAGAGTCATTCGACATGGTGAAGTATTTTAATTCTGTACTGAATGTGCCAGTGGGGTTCATTGAATCAACAAGAGCTGGTTCTCGTCATCGATTGACCAGATATCGATCACTAAAACTCTCTAATACTTGGGGGTATACTTCCGGTTCTGATTTTCTAGACGTTTCGGTGAACAAAAACATAAAGCTGTATTCAGTTCGTCTATTTGGAAGCGAAAATAACGAATATTCAGTGACACTAAGGGTGATCGATTCTAATGGGATTTTTCTAACAACTAAAACAGGTACAATTATGTCTGAACTCATCCAAAGTGGAGAAGGTAATTATCACGGCTTTGATATCGTGTTTGAGCCTCCAATTATTTTAGAAGCAAATATGGAATACTGTTTTGAAGCTCTTATTAAGGGTCCACCTTCCTGTTATGGGTACTCTTGCCTGTCTCGTATACAGCATTCTTCTGGAGTAGCATTTTCTTACAGTACCAGAACAGTAAGACGCACTACACATGAAAAAGGACAATTTGCTGAATTTGAATTTGCATTGAATTAACTCTCAATTTTAATATATCGAAAACGGTCTATTGCAGGTACAATTGAACGGCCCAAAAACGTGCCTATAATGAGATACAGTTGAATAATTAGTTCTACGAATAAGGCGGGTTTTGCATTACTCCAAGTGTTTTAACCCAGCTGCATGTATCTGAAATGAACGTATGGAGGTAGCGTAGCCGACTGGTCAGCTCGTCGGACTGATAAGCCAGTGGTGTGAGCTCGAGCTCCGGCCCGACCACTACCTGCATTTGTTTTAAGGTAGCCCCGAGTTTTAAGCTTGTAAAAAATTAGGTCCATAATGCGTACAAGTGCCTAGTGCTGGGTAATTGAGTAATGTGTATATGTTTATATAGGATTGCGTTAGACTTCGTGAACGCAATTAGGATTTATCCGTCATAGAGTACAGGTGTGGTCTCTGAGGTATAATGTGAAGCTCCAACAGTCTAGCAAAGAATTATGGCTAGAACTAACAAACGTGTTGAAGGTGATATAAAAAAAATAAGGAGGAGTAGAGGTTGGTCTGCTTTGGGGTGTGGTTGAAATTATTGCAGACATTTTTTTGGAAGTAGTGCTAACTATTATGAATTTGTTATTTTTGACATCACAGTGGTAACAATGAAATGAATTAAACACAACTTTATTTCAAGGCAACTAGTTGTAAATGGGAAATACAAAAAGGTTGTGTA
>JAHPZR010012368.1:0-11761 GCA_019787425.1 Platygyra sinensis | reverse complement strand
ACTTTGGGCTGGGGTAGAAGTACGATATAGTAAATTAAGGATGGTGCCTACTAAATACAAAGGTTTTTGCGCCAGGTAAAGGGCTATTAGAATCCAGAAAGAAAAAATGGGAGAGCTGCACATGTTTTTGGGATAATTATCCTTGAAGGTGATTCCTCAGTATTGCATTGTGTCATTTTAGTCGTGTTGCGCCTAAGGAAACATCAATTATTATTGTATCCCTACTGCGCACAATTTTCGCGTCATTAGCGCGCGAAAATGAGAGCGGGCACGTACACAACGTATACGATGTCCCTTGCTCAAGCTAAGCTCTATAGCGAAATAAATGTTCGTTTTTTAAACAAGCACTGTAAGGTACCTTTTTATTGCAATAATTCATTGCCTCTCCTTTGAATGAGTAAGAAGGTCGTGCAGGTAAAAAATTACCGGGAAAATGTTGACTTACCCTTTCACTCGTGACGTCACTCAGGAACAACTGGCAACAGATTTGAAAAATTCTAACGTCAGTGTTTTCTCACTCATTCAGTGAAGAGGCAATGAATTATAAAGTAATTTAATGCAATAAAAAAGGTACCTCACGGTGCTTGTTAAGAGAAAACGAGCATTTATTTTGCTGTCCATCTTAGCTTGAGGGAAATCTCTCAGGCCCGTTTCAAACGCCGTGCTTAAGTCGTGCCGAACTCAATTCATTATTTAAGTTCGACTTTGGCGCGGCGTAGCACGGCGTTTGAAACCATTTAAGAATTAGGTTCGACTCTGCCGTGTAGCACGGCAAGCTCTGTCGTGCTACCCGACTTTGGCACGGCATGGTTTCAAACGGCGTGCTATTGCCGTGCCGAACTAAATGAGTAAATAACTAAAATTATCATTTTGGATTTATCCGTTGGACCGCTGGTTCGTAATATCGTCTCTTTTCTAAACGCCCAGTGAATTCCCAGTGAGTGAATTAAGCTTGACCATGGCTCGACGTTGAAACCAAGTCGTGCCAATGTCGTGCTACAGTCGAGCCAAATTGAATTTAGTTCGGCACGACTTTAGCACGGCCGGTTTGAAACGGGCCTTACGTTTTGTGTGCAGACGATCATTTGCGCGCGCTGATGACGCGAACATAGGCCACGTTCGATATAACGATATTCTAGCATGGCTCCGAGGCTTTCAGGACAAACTTCTATATTTGGTGTTGTTTTCTTTGTATTCAAGTCTCTTTTGGGAATTAAGAGACAAAAGAATTTGCAATTTTGACCCGAAAGCCGCGGAGCCATGTTAGAATATTGATATATCGAACGTGGCCTATTCAGAGTAATCGTCTTGATTGAGCAGCACTTGCTACAACCGAAATGGCATGTCTACAAGGTTAGAAATTGTAACTTCTTAAATCTGTGTACCTGTTTCATATTGAACTCCATTCTCTCTGGCACAGGAATAGATGAATCCAATTTAGATACGTAGCAGTCTTGCGTCGATGGAATGCGACGAACAGTTAAATTCTGAAGACACAAATGACACTCCTTCATTCCTTCATATCTTCAAACCTTCATTTTTCGTTCAATTGTCTGTAAACTTTTAATATCAGCTCGAAATCTAGACTTAATTTTTTTACGCTGTACTTTTCATTCACTTTTTTCTGGACTTCCTGTAGTAGCTAAAAACCGATGAACTTGGACATCCGTGGATCAGTCCGTTATCATTCCCACCTTTTCAAACGTAAATTTAGATCTTAATTACCTCCTTGAAGTCATTCATCATATCCATGGCAGCCACATCGTTATGCTGAGGCACACGGATTACTTCTGTCTGGTTGTCTACATCCACTTCTACAATCTCTTTAAACATTGTTCCTCTTTCAAGGATATTGAGAGCATAGCTCTCAACCTGCAATGCCGTCGTGAAGAATCGCAGTGTCTTTAGTGACTTTTATGTATAGTTCATGTAAGGAAATGGCATTAAACGGTCCTTTGTAGTCTCAAGGTCAACACATAAATCCGGTTTCTTGTTGGTGATTGCTCAGGTTAAACACCGAAAATTTCAGAAAATCAGACGGAAATGTAACATCTCTTTCACATTTCTACTGACGTCTTATTACTCTACTTTCAAAAGCACAATTACTACATGGAACTACATACTACTCATACATACTCACGTAACTGTAAAAAGAAAATTATCGCAAAAATCCGGCAAGTTCCGTGACCCAAATCCCATTTTCACCCACTGTAAGAAAAGACAAATCCTAATTCTCGTTTTATATCCTTCAGGGGCAAAATGAAACTAGGCCAGGCAACTATATTTTTTGATCAAAAAATTTAAAGTTGCAGGATTTTATTTTCGGTTAATTAGGGAATAAGCAATCTTTTTCAGTCGATGTACACTCCTGATTACATTCATAAACTCCCCCACACGTATAAAAATTTCATGTTGAAATTGACCAGTCAGATGTTAACTTATCCTAGTGCATTCGTACAAAACGCGTTGCTTGCAGCCTCGTTAAGTGACTGAGACATAAGACAAAAGACTTACCGAGTCTTGTGGCGAAATTAGTTTCAAAAATAATAGTGGTGCCCTCGTTCTCAACAATGAAGCGCAGACAAATATATTATATTGATCTCCTCGCGCCCGGTGAACATGGCGCATTTCTGGATCCCTTGGCAAGGACGAATTTGAGATCTTAAATGACACACAAAACAACAAACTAAATATTCAGTTCTAATTACAAAATGGCATTAAATACATACCTTGCAACTGACTTGGACTCCATAAATAGAGATAAAGAGAATGCTGACCAAGAAAGTAATCTGAAATTTAAAAAGAACTTAAAAGACTGCACCATATATGGCTGTGAAGTTTGCGGTGTGGCTACATGAATTAATTCCGGGATTAACAGAGTGTATACCACAAGCATTTCTGTTTGATGGATCATATAAAACTACAGGCTTCCTGTTTTCTTATCGAGAAGTGCAGGCGTTGGGGCAAAGTGATTTCATGAAGCTTGCCTCTCCAGATGGGAACCTGATGATAGTATAAGTCGATTGAATTTCTCCTTTCAACTCACTGGTAGGAGTAAAAGTGGGCTAAAAATAAAATTTTGTTAAGCACATCAAGTTGCGCTTCATAACGTCCCGCGATGGTTCAGAAACGTCTCTGCTTAAACGAGAATAAACAATTCGGCATATTTGAAAAGCAACCTTTCATCAGATTTACTGATCCCTTAGTGGAGTCTCGTGCAAACATCGCAAAAAACGTAACATGTAATTTTTAGCAGCCCGTTTATTTGTATTAATTCTTAATATACGGAAATAACCCAGCTTAAGAAGCGGAGGTAAACAGGCACCGGCTTGAAAATGATCGAGAAAGTGGAATTTATAGAGAACTTGTTCTCACAACTCATTAGGAAAATCTGATTGTTTTAAAGAGATTTCGAAAAACAACACACATATCTAGACGGGGAGCATTTGACATTTGCCACGGCTTCTTCAGTTATGATACACGTACAATAAACAATTTACCTTAGACTGCTCACACCAACAACAGTGTTGTATGAAACGTGTAAATTCTGATGAAATCAAATGAAAGTTAAAATCTTACCATATCTCGTGAAAATTCTTTACCTTGGATTAGGTAAGGACAAATCAACAACATATGACAACTGAGAAGCGTAGTCACAAAACATTTGAAAAGCGCAACCACGCATTTCGGTTTTTATGCTGGGGCTTTCAGCAATTTCGACAAAACAGGACGTGTTCGGTGTTAGCTGTTACGTGCTAGACTAGTGCTAAGGGAAGCTGAATCTTTCTGCAAAACAGGGACAAGTTATTGGACATGTGCATGTTTTGTTTATAACTCGCAGTGTCACGAATTCCCGTCAACTTAAAGTTCCGGGAGGCTCTCGTCGTAGTCTCATGCAGGGGAGGAGTTTCAGCTTTTGATGTCATATGGGGTTTTCAGGACAGAATCGAACGCCAATGTTTTTATTCATCACGACATCTTTTAGCCAGGTCACGTTTCGAAAACTAACAATGCAGCCAAGACAGATCTTGGAGAAGGATGTATTCCTGCATGTCGGTATCTGGTCTCTTTTAAGTCAAACTCCTTTCGGGTTGAAGGGTTTCGTGTTGGTCCAGAGACTGGAATCGTAGTGAACTGAGTCATCTGTGCAAAAAAAGTAATAATAACATGTCAGGGTCATACGGTGCGGTTTATATAGATCTGGCGTGAAATCTTTGTCATTCACAAATGAAAGCATTAGACCATGTCATTATGGTCAATGAGCTCTTATTTTTGTTCGCTTAGATCATTTTTTTTAAGGTTCAAGTAAAGCTTATTCCGGCCTAGATTGTACTTTAAACAGGGTGTAATTAAATTATCTTAACGAGTATCCTCGGCCCATGTAACATATTAATACCCCGCCCCCAACCCTCCGCCTAGAGCATATACATCAGATCACTTTGCGAGGATAACTGATAGCCATATTAAATCGCTTAACTTTTTAAATCTAAATTTAAACCCGTTTCAAGTCATGAAAAATACACGCACAAATGAGCGCGTGCACGTACACAACGAAAGAAATTTCCCTCGAGCTAAGCTCGATAGCGAAATAAATGCTCATTTTCTTTTGAACGGGCATGGTAACCTATATTTTTTTGTCGCGCAATAATAGTGTACATATTGTCCTCCTCAATTTAAGGAAAAAAAATTGTAAAAAAATATTGGAAGGGAGAAAATATATAGGTGAAAGAGTGCACAAAACCTGTACTCTGTAATGAAAATTGCGACAGCGAAAAAAACGACTCTGCTTGTCAAATTTTTTCCCAAGTATTAGGTTAACAAACAATGTTTCGAGCTACGGCAAAAAATAACGTGGACCGATGAATAACGCACGTGATTTGCACGAGTAAAGGAATAAATGGGGTAAGATTGGCCCATCACTCCCATCACATCTATTAAGCGAGACTGGTGGCCTATCATTTTTATTGCTTTTTTGCGAAACAGTGCTTGTTAGACAACATTCAAGAAAAGTTCAAAAAAATTCTTCGACAACTTTTATTTGTGAGGAATCACCGTAAATGTCCTTCTGATGTAAAAGAAGTATATCAGCCTGCCTCTAAACATCATCCGTTATTACTGATCCTGTGTTATGGGAAGTCGATTAACTGTTTGTTTCACAACTGAATCAACACGCTTTGTCTTTTCGCCAGTGTCTCAGTTATAAGTTATGATTAGTGAATTAGTGAATATAGGAAAGGAATTTCTCTGAAAGTATTCTAGACAGAATGTGTAAGTCATACTGAAAAATGTCAAGAATCTCTTTTGAGCGATGAAGAAAGCTATTCTTAATTTTCCCCAAGGATATTTACTTAGCCTCCTTTAGCGCAAGTAGAACACTTCTTCATTTTCCTACGGCGTGTGTCCGAAGGAACGTCTTCTTAAACAAAGCGCATACATTGATTTTGTCAGGGGAAAAATATAGCAATAATTAACAATTATCCTGCGAAATCGCGCGGAATATCGTCTGATACTTAGCCGACGAGGCCGTAGGTCGAGTCGGCTAAAATCAGACGATATTCCGCGAGATTGAGCAGGATAATTGTTTTATTATTCAACAAATTGATAACAAAATTGATTTCCAAGCTCGTGACATTTTTAAACCTTTCTGTCGACATTTTTTCACTTCACTTTTTCTTCCCACGTACGAAGCTACGTATATTTAGTAAATAAACCCCTTCAGGCGGCTAGTATGTCGGCTGATAATGTCCGCGGCTGAGAGATTGTCCGAAAAATGAACATTTGGCCGAGAAGCGAAGCTTCGAGGGCAAATGTGAAATTTTGAGGACAATCTCTCAGCCAAGGGCATTATCAGCCGACATACCAGCAAGCCAGAAAGGGGTTTATTTATTTTATAACCCTCCCATTAATTTTCAGTTCGCAATAAACCGCTCGTAAACTGATGATAAAAAAGCCATTGGTGATCTGATGGCGAATGCGGTGATTGACGTGAGGGAGCAAAGTAAATTTGATTGGTTTAACTAACTTTATTTCCACTGTGATTGGACCAAATTTGACAAGCTGTCATGTGAATTTAATTCTTGTAACGCCCCTTGGATCAAAAACTCGAAAACTTAGCGCTTTTGGTTCATATATTCCGACGTACTGTTCATAAACTTGACTAGAAAGAAATGTATTTCAGTCTCAGAATTTACATCTGTGAAACACGGAATGTGTAAAATCTGTAGCACTTGAAGGTGGACTGATTTTTCGTCGCTCTCTCGCTTGAAATGAAGTACTTCAGCCGGTTGTTGTTGTTTTGAGCTAAAGGTCACCGGGGTTTCATCTCGCGTTGGTTTTCACGGCCTCTCTTTCCGAAGTAGAGAATGGTGTTAAACCATGCCGAATTTGCAAAACTTTCTGGAGCATTCAGACCAAGTTGCGACTGTATGGTTTTCCTTCCACTGAATTTTCTGGTTTCTGCGTAAAAAAGGTTTCAACATGGTTGACAATTCTGCCGACTCCATGATTTCAAGTGCGACTGGAATTTTTCTCTCCTTCCTCCACGCTAAAGTCGGACGCGAACGGTTGGTTTATCTTATAGTTAGTTATCACATTGTATTAAATCTTTATTTTGTAAAATGAATCGGTTTAAATTTACGTAGGACTAAATATTAAAAGTCTACTCGTGACTTTCTCCACCTTCAAAGACATTGACAGCGTATTTTGGTGACTTTATTGTACTTTCCGGAACAGCACTTGCCATCAGCTTTTTAATGTAATCATCGCTAGACTCAGTAACACCAGTTTGGTTTCCTTCCATATTAAATAAGAGAAAATAAAAATTGAAATTCTTGGGCTGACTGTTTTTCCTCGACGGAAACAATCAGAGGACAAATATCGACGCGGGCGGGGGTTATTGCGTGATACCCGTCCGGCAATTTAGATCACGTGACGTAAAGTAGCCAATAAAATCAATCAAAAATTAATGGGTGGGTTATAACGCCGGATATCTGTTACCTACGGATGACAGATATCGAGAGCATTACCATATTTGGATAGTGTTACAATTTGTTGAATAATAATGTTATAGGACGTTTAGTTTGTTGGAGCATTGTTTGGCTAAAATTTGTCAAACTTCTATTATGTTAGGAACTTAAACAAACAGTGACTTGCAATAAAGCAACGCATACATGTATTGTGTTTTAAGTGAATAAGTTTCAATACTGACTCGCGTAATAGTCGTCGCTGTTCAAATCTTAATTTATTGTGAAATAAGAAAATCATAATACAAGTACATGTCTTTTAGTTTAAAGTTTCTTCTTACCATAGCCGAAAATAATGTATCTTTATACAGCTTTTTACGCTGATTATACAGCATACGCATATGGCTTTTGTTACGTCTTGTTGGCAAATTTATCTTTTAAACTGAGTTTAGTTAGTTGACGATTTCAACGAAGCCGATTCTATTCAGAAGTCTATTCATACCTTTTAGGTTGTCATTAGTTTCAAGCTGACTTTATTTAACCGTGTTTATTTTGTTCCTTACATGATGCAGTCGTGTATTGCGTTAGTATAAGTAAGGTCACGGCACTGTTCATTGTAATACGATGTACATCTCTGCGGCATATACGATTTACATCTCGGAGGACTACGATTTACATCAAGACGTTTTACGATTTTACGTCTCATCGTTATAGCGAAGTACGAAGAATAAACGTGTGAAGTCCAAGTTCTCTGAGTGTCCTGATTTCAGTTGTAGCAAATTCGACGGTACTTTGGAACCCGTGACAAGTTCCTTTCCTGCAGCAAGCGAGTCGCTCCGAGCTAATAGGGACCTTACGCATATACGACGGCGACGGTGAGGACAACGCCTAGTAAAAAATGTACTTCTTATTTAGTTTGGATTTTCTTATTTGTTGAGATCTATTTAGTGTGTTTATCGGTATTAAAACTTGCCCCTGTTGAATATGCTACGAATGCGTTCAGTTCCAAATAGAAATACGAAAAATTAGCCGTTGTGGTTCATGTTCTCCAAACAACGCAGAATTTAGTCATTTCACGTTGCTGTTTTGCAGAGGACGGCAAAGAAATGTACCAAGAATTGTAACGCACGTACACAGCTATAGTTTTGCTCATTAAATCTTTTGTTTGGTGACGTTCTCGTTGCCGTTGCCGTCGTGTTTTGCGTAAGGTACCTAATTTCCAGTCAAGCGCAGTTGTCCAGCCAGTTGTCTAGTTGTCCAGCCAGTCCGTTTACCCTAGTTAGAGTTAAGAACGGAAAAGCCCATTGTCGCAGTCACAGTTTGAAAAACCGTGCCACAGTGGAAAAACCCGTTGTCACAATTTCCCTTTGTTCGCATTAAAAGACCAGCTGGAGATCATGTGGATAATTGATTAAGAACCAGAACTTTGGAAGGGGCATTGGGAGGGGCAAGGGGACATACATTGGAGATTTTTAAATAGCTGCCCAGTGATTGTGTAAACACATTAAAGTTTTCCTGACAGGAAATGTAATAATTTATTATGGCTGTATGTTCAGTGAGTAGAATTTCTTAATCTGTTAACCTGTTTTTTTCACAGACCTATCAAGGGAATTAAAGGGCTGACACGGGAGGTGGTTGTGGCGGTAACAACAAATATAGAAAGCCAAGAGTTTAGACATCATTATGGTGAAGAGAAAGGGCTCCCTCCCGAACACCCCAGAGCTGGGTCTACAGATGATGTGGAAGGAATTTTTGCCTTCTTACATGAATTGCTGGGCCTCATTTTTGATGAAAAGACCTTCCATGATGCCTTTCCTAAGGTCATGCTCGAGTATACGAAGAAATGTGACCCAGACCTTCCCTTTTACCATTACACTGGAGTGAATGAGCGGTTTCACTCTGGCTGCTTGCCCTCCTTTAACCAACCTTCGGCCAACAGAGCAGAACGTTTAGACCGTGTTAAGATTTCTAGAAGAGCAGATCCTGGTGTGTTTGTGGCAAATCGAGCTGTTATTCCACAGTGAGGCCAGTTAACAGTCCGCGCAGCTCACTTTAGGCCAGCTGAAAATTTGCCACCAGCTCCACCTCCATCAACAACATAATTTAAATCAATCATTGTAAAAAGGTTTTATATTTTATTTTTCAAGTTACAAGCTGACCATCTGACCAAAGAGTTCATGCATTTATATGTTAGCTATGTTACATTTTCAAATTCATGGTAGGAATTTCCCATAACCTTAAATATTTTTGACTATATGTACACTTACCGATTACATACCAATTTCTTTTTAAAATTTTCATAGCAGGAACATTAACATATCCACCTTTGTATAATTTGTTACTATAATTATTTTGATGAATGTTTTTCAATCATGACCCTCATGACATCAAAAGGATGGTTGTAAACATTCATACAATAGATGTAAATACAGATTTGTCCAGGACTGTTCAGTTTTACTCTACGGCTATAGTATTTGTATTGCTTCTTTTGTGCAAGATGGTCATTAAATAGACCACTTTCGATATATTAAAATTCAAATTGGTAATGAGGCTTAGAGGACACAAACAAAGGGAACTGAGTGGCATGTTCATTCATTTCTTCTGTTTGTCCTCCAGGCCTCACTATCAAGCTGAATTTTAATATATCGAAAGTGGCATACTGGCTCAGGAGACCATGGGGAGAGATCTAGCTCATTTTCTTTATATTGAAGGCCTCAGTGATAGGCTAGTTTCGAATTGTGCAGAAACAAAAGAACAGAGTCGAGGTTCAGGGCAATAATTTGCATTTTCCTTTGTTATGAACAATACAAAATGCTAATTATTCCCCTGAACCTCCACTCTGTTCTTTTGTTTCTGCACAATTCGAAACTAGCCTATTGAATTGAACAGTGATACCAAAAGGAGACACAACATCATGATCACTGTTTTTATATGGCTAAAATGAGACTGCAATGTGTAAATGTGTAATTCCAGAAAATATCGATACCTCCCCCCACCCCTCTGGAAATTCCAATTAAGCTTCATACATTTCTTTAAATTTGTTGGCTTTAAAGAACCCCCCACCCCCCATGAAAATCCAATCCATTCTGTGGGGGAGTATTGATATTTTCTGGAGCTGCACAATATTCTCTATGGGTGGGGGTTGAGAGAAAAACAGAGAGGGATATGGACACCAAGCAACACATTTATATGGTACTACGGCATCTATAAATCACAAACTTTTCCCATGCACCCGTCCTTGTTATCAAAACGTTTGGGTAATAACCCATCCTTGAAAAAGAAACTCTAAACTGGATGTGTTCCAAGGATACATCTACTATCTTATCTGTATCAATTAGGGGATGCAGGTACTGTGTGAGCTCACTTGCAATGTATCCACAATGAAAAAAACCACTACCATGGTTAATGTCAATGGCAATGGCATTTTTGTCTTTTTCATTGGTAGGTTCTGGTCGAAGTTTAACTTGCAACTTTCTTTCTTTTGATTTTTGTGAGGCAATTTTTAAAAATTCTTGTCGTTCCTTTTCATGAGCAGCACCAATACATTTGAAAGCCAGTATATGAGTTGTTTCATCATCACTGATTTCTTCATCACTGCCTTCATGGGATGAATTGTACTCCTGGTCACTCAATTGTTTGTCAGAGGTGATTTCTGATCTATTTGAATCAACTGAAATAGAGAACGGTAAATTGTTATTTGAAAATGCAAAATAAACTGGCTGCATCCAACCAAGCAAAATGCTAGTTTTTCTAACGAGAAAGTTTATTTTGAGACCGGATAGACATGAAATCCTAGTAAGAAATTTTCTTCTTTCACCAGTTAATATAAGGAATCTTATCATCAACTTGGCTCTCCTCTACTAGTTCTAAGTTGACAAACACGTCATTTGCCAACGGAAATGTTGAGCAGTTGCATCCATGTGCTTCTCTAACTTTTTCTACATCCAACAAGGGAGCCATGGGCAAGGTTTCTACTGATGGCAAGTGTGGCTGCTGTGGTGTAGCCTTTTCCAACAATTCTCGTTCCACGCCAAAATCCCATATCAACAGCATATTTTCCTCCTCGCTTTCATCAGGTTCAAACTATGAAAGAGAGATTGAAGAAAAATATAAGCAAACATGGCACTCGACTTCATTAAATCCCTCGAGAAGCTGGCATGCATAATGAAAATGTCTTCCATAAAAATAGTATCTTGTGTCGAACTTTGTCTTTCAAAATTCAAATGACACACAGATTTTTACATTAAGCTACCGGCTTAGCTAATAAAAGGTAAGCTTAATACGCCACACACCATGTCCAGAAACTAGGCTATGTGTCAACTACACGTACGTGCACTGAAATTATATAAATCGTAAATAATTTTTACGATCTTCTGGGCTCAGAAATGAAATAGCGAACAAAATATATAAATGCCTAAACACAAACCTCGAATATTACACTTGACTGCACATTGACGACTACGGGAGACTTCCATCCATCTAAATTCTGGAGCAAATCTCGACTCTGAGGTAGGATGCTCATTCGTCTTTCGGATGGAAAATCCCAGAAACTGAAGTGGGCGAAAATACCACTGAGTTTTAGAAAAGGTAAACTTGGAACAGTAAAAGTAAACGTGTGACTGAAGTCGCAGCAATGTATGTAAATAAGGCTGGAGCTATTAAAAAGTTCTGAGTTAGTCGATTCGTCGTCAAATATGGCGTCCATCGGAGCTCCGACCTCTTCCACGGTTGAATGTCAAATGAGGCGAATTGAAATTTGGACCATGATGCCACGCGCGCTGCTGTCCAACCTCCTCTGT
>JAHPZR010012365.1:20000-22194 GCA_019787425.1 Platygyra sinensis | reverse complement strand
AGTTTACAGCTGTGGCACAGACCTGCAAGAGGGGAAAAAATCAAGCCCCAACCTGTCATGGAACTCAATGTAAAGAGGTCCAAATTAGATAGCGATTATGATCCTGATAGTGGTGTGAGGTGTTTATTGTATGAAGCTAGGAAAAACTTGAGCACACAAACATCAGATGAAGTTATGTTGAAAGACCAGCTTCAAAAGATCAATCCTAAATTTGCCCTGTCCCAAATCTTGTCTCCTGGTGGTAGTAACTTACAGGAAACAAAATTTGGGAAATCTCCGAGTGGTTCATATGCAAGTTATCAGTTACAGTTCTCAGAGTCCAATTTTCAAGTTTTCTGCAGTATTGACTCAGTGCCTAGAGCAGACAGTAATGATGGTAATCATGACCAAAATGCTATATCTGCATTTCCTGCATTTCCTTTGCGACATTCTGAACAGTACAAAAAGCCAGATGGTTTGAGCAAGGACCAAGAGGCACTCCTGGATCATTTGATTGTTGATGAGGCAAAGCTCAATAGCATAGAGAAGACTACAAGAGAACAAGCAGCCTCCCAAGAATGGAATGCTGAAAGGAAATTTCGGTTTACAGCTTCTAATTTCCACACCATTGCAAAAAGGAAAAGAAATCATGCCTCCTTAGTAAACAATCTGCTTCATCCCAAGCCATTTACTTCCAAGCAGACAGAACATGGGAAAACCTATGAACCTGTAGCCTTGAAAGAATATGAAAAGTATATGTTTGCAACTAGGAATCCAGTTACAGTGTTAAAAAGTGGCCTTGTTGTGAGTATGGCCTGTCCAATTTTGGCAGCATCACCAGATGGCAAGGTCATTGATCATAGTTGTAGTAAGCCTTTTGGACTGGTAGAGGTTAAATGTCCCTTCAGTAAGTTTCATGTAAGTCCCTTAGATGCATGTGCAGATGAAAGTTTCTTTGCAGAAAATGTAAATGGACAGCCAAGACTGAAAAGGGGACATCAGTACTACTTTCAAATACAGGGTCAACTTGCTGTTACAGGGGCTAGCTGGTGTGATTTTGTAATTTACACCAGCAAAGGCATGAGTGTAGAGAGGATCACATTTGATCCTCAGTTCTGGGACACATTGAATGAATGCCTTAAGAACTGCTATTTCAATCACTTTATAGAGCCAGCCGCTTTGGAATTCTGTAAGCATTAGAAAACCATGTAATTGTTGTTAAATTGTATCAATGAAACATGTCTTAAATAGAGTATCAACCTTGATGTCTTTCAAGATAAAACGTTTGTAAGATTACTTTCTTTATTCTTAGTTCTTGAGCACAAGGACATATAGAGATATTTATATATAAATGACAGTTTACTAGCTCCTGGCGCTCGGATGCCGAAACCCTAGTTTACCAAATCTGTGCTCTTTCTGAGACATTAGGGTCTTGCGCTGTTATTAAATGGTGTTGTTTTCTGTAGAGGGTATTATTGCTTTGCCTAAATTTTATGTGGAAATAAGAGGATCGTGCATGTTACACAAAAAGGCACAGACACTCCACATTTGATTTACTACCCCAAATAGACTAAGCGGTACGACACTATCCCAAATGTGGAAGTTCTTGACTTTGTTAATAGCTCGTTCGATATGTATTCTTACCGAGGCAATTTCCTGGGTCTTGACAACATCTTGTGCTCTCATTTGGGTATACAACCCTAGAAAAGGTGGAATGTTTAGGTTCACACCCAGTGGAAGGAGATCTTCAATCGTAAAGCCTTTATCGGCCATCACAGTGTCACCTTTATCAAACTCTAACTTCAGAAAACCACTTCTCTCAACAATTTCGCGATCGGAAATACTTCCACTGTACAGTTGACTGATAAAAGTTATAGCTCCACTGGGAGCAATTCCAACTAAGCCTTTCAGAGTTACATGGTTCTTATACGAGCTGAACAGTTTGGAATTCAACAGAAGGCTGGAAGGCATCTGACATCTAATCTCTGTGCAATCGATTATTACACGGGTGGAAGAGTATTTGTCTTTAAAGCTGTCTGGCATAGTAGCTCTAACAACCTCCTTGTTTGCCCATATAGATACCTGACCAAATTTAAGATACAAGTAATTTATCCAGGACAGGAATATCCTGCTCACTGTTGACTGAGAGATATGAAACAACTGGGCCAGATGTTTTTCTGCAAATCCCCTTCTCAGTCTGCAGAGTACGAGGAAA
>JAHPZR010012365.1:7500-12500 GCA_019787425.1 Platygyra sinensis | reverse complement strand
GTGTTCAATGGGTGTCTACCTCACTTTCATTCAACGCAATTCTCACTATGACATGATGGCTACAAGTGTTTCACTTTTCAGTAGTCATATTTTGACGAAAAAAACAGAAATTGCATCGTTCTTTGGCAAAAATCTCTCTATGTCTGACCTTAATACAATACTTTACCATTACGGATGACCTCATAATGACGTCACAGCAACATGTATATATTATTTTGATAACGGCATTGCACTGAGCACATCAAATTTTATATCAACCGATGGTTTTAATGCTTTTAGACTTTTACTGGGCGAGTTTCCAACGATTTCTCATTGGTAAACCTTTTGCATCGAAAAGTTAATTAATTTATTCTATTTTTAACGCTTCACCATTGATAAAACATTGAGAAGTCATGACATGAAGTTCTAAAGCGTGATAAAACAAGTGATCTTATGTAATTTTGTCCGCTCAACACAATGCTGTTAACGGAATGCTTCTAACACGCAAGTGTGATGTAAAAATGATGCCATTACTCACGGTCAGCTGTCGCTAAACCAATAAAAACGTGCCTTCTGAGCCAATAGTTAGTTTTATAACATAGTGTCTTATTTTAATTCCTATTCTACAAAGTTTTTGTTTCTTTTTTCCAGTTCAGCTTGGGAAAAACGATTATATAATGCAGAAAAATCACGATAAACCACGGTCAACCACGGGTAACCATGAACTGACTAAATCAATATTACTAGTAATAGTTATCACTAAAGCTGCCCCCGCTTTCTTTTATTTCTGCTCATTGAAACAATAATATTGAACGTTATTGTTCTAGTCAGATACAAAAAAAAAAACAATTGTCTTGATATGAACTCTTTTTTATATAAGAATATATTTTTGACGTGACATCTTGGCCTCGCTACGAAAAGTGGTGTCCAGAGCACATGCACAATGTGCTGAACGCGATCCAGATCCAGAAACCAAACACTTGTACTTGATAGCCTAATAAATTCTAAATAAAACGAAAATGCCATAAGCTATAATGTAAGAATAATACAAGAATATTTTCAGCCTAAAATCGGCAGAAAAATAAGAATATTCAGTCTGGGCCGGAAAAATAACATCCTTAGAAAAGAAAAGAGTGTACGAGCAAACGTATCTCGAAAGCACAACAGAAGTGAAATGTAAACATAAGTATCGCGTTACAGTCGCCATATATGCAAATTAGAGTCAAGCTTTTTGTCCTCAATGAAAACGCCGCAAAACATTTACATTTGGATCCCTGCCGTAAGATTACTCTGTGAAAATAAGCCATCCAAATAAACGAGATGCCAAAGGAATATTTCAAACTTTATTCCTCCAGAGCTAACATTTGAGAGAACCTAAAACATATCTTGCAATATCAAGAGAAAAAAAACTGGCAAAAAAAACAGAGGTGTCAAACTCTGCAAATTACAAGCGGATAACAGCGGAAGCCACACAGAAATATGACCTCTAACGGCTTTACTCTGACGAAATGTCTCCCTGAAAACCAGGATTAGTGCTTAGCGAAATATTCAAAGATCCTCCGATCGTACCATACAAAAGGGGCAAAACTTCCTAAGCGGCTACTACACGTGAATGGGAGTCGCGCAGGCCTGTCACCTTATTGTTATCCTTGGGTAATTCTGACGATCGGAAGGTACTGTACTGATTTAGCTATTTAGTCGCAAATGAACTACACTGGCCTCGAATTTCGATCTAGTATACTTCAGGACTCTCTGAGCTGTTTTTCCCCAAAATCCATCTTCAGGATCTCTGAAAGCGTTTTCAATTTGTTTTAGATCATAATCTCGGCCATTTCGAAGCGAACTTATTTGATCGCGCTGAAATAGTAATGGAGGCCGGCAAATACAAACGCTTTTCAGGGACGCTTGAACTCGAGATCTAAACCAAGGACAAAGCTCGTGGCAAAGACGCCGATCCCGCAAGTCCTCGCGCCCGTGTCCCTTTGCTGGCCTCCCATGAGCGTTTGCGGGAAAAACGTCGATACCTTGCGGGCGTGCAAGCGATCAAATCGAGATTTTTTGCGGCTATATACCGGAAATACCTACATTCTCTCTTCTTCTCTCTCTATTACGCGGGGAGTCCTAAGGTGCCTCCTCGGGTTTTTGGCCCTCTGGGGCCAAAAACCCTGCGGGGCAAATAGTATCCTTTTAACCACATTTGGTTACCCGTGGTTAATCGTGGTTAATCGTGGTTACCAGTGAAAAAACTGCATTTATCTGCATTATATAATCGTTTTTCCAAGCTGAACTGGAAAAAGAAACAAAAACTTTGTAGAATAGGAATTAAAATAAGACACTATGTTATAAAACTAACTATTGGCTCAGAAGGCACGTTTTTATTGGTTTAGCGACAGCTGACCGTGAGTAATGGCATCATTTTTACATCACACTTGCGTGTTAGAAGCATTCCGTTAACAGCATTGTGTTGAGCGGACAAAATTACATAAGATCACTTGTTTATCACGCTTTAGAACTTCATGTCATGACTTCTCAATGTTTTATCAATGGTGAAGCGTTAAAAATAGAATAAATTAATTAACTTTTCGATGCAAAAGGTTTACCAATGAGAAATCGTTGGAAACTCGCCCAGTAAAAGTCTAAAAGCATTAAAACCATCGGTTGATATAAAATTTGATGTGCTCAGTGCAATGCCGTTATCAAAATAATATATACATGTTGCTGTGACGTCATTATGAGGTCATCCGTAATGGTAAAGTATTGTATTAAGGTCAGACATAGAGAGATTTTTGCCAAAGAACGATGCAATTTCTGTTTTTTTCGTCAAAATATGACTACTGAAAAGTGAAACACTTGTAGCCATCATGTCATAGTGAGAATTGCGTTGAATGAAAGTGAGGTAGACACCCATTGAACACTTTAAAAGAGAAAAAGTGGCGATAAACACCACCTTGAGGGCTAAATATGGATCCATTTATTAACGAGATACACCAGGTTTCGTCTTTGTATCGGAATTTCGGTGAGAAAAAAACACTTCCCACTTTTTCTTTAGTCAGGAATCACTCTGAACCACGCATTTAGTCGCTTTTGTAAAAATAAAGTTGCTATAGCTTAGATATATAAAGGAAATCGCTACAATTTGCAGAAATAGGCTCCAGACTGTCTGAAACAGTAAATTTGTTTCTGGTACAATAGCCGGTGTACTACTTAATTGAAATGCCTGCCGTCGCTTTATTCCGGGATTTGGGTTCTTCGTATGGGAAAATTATGGCAAGCTTACTCATCAGTACAAAAATTTAAGGAAATTATCGCTTTTTTGGAAGTGTAATCATGCGTGACATTCGTGCGTCACATCTTCAATTTAGGGTGTTGGTCATCTCCACCTTATTTCTCCCCGAAAAAGGAATGAAAAAAGAGAGTAATTGTTGAATTACAAACTTCCGGTGGTACTCCCAAAGTAGGCTATCTTGGAGTAATTCAAACAACCGCTGTGCAGAAAAATCAACGATAAACCACGGTCAACCACGGGTAACCATGAACTGACTAAATCAATATTAATAGTATCCTTTTAACCATCATTTGGTTACCCGTGGTTAATCGTGGTTAATCGTGGTTACCAGTGAAAAAACTGCATTTATCTGCATTATATAATCGTTTTTCCAAGCTGAACTGGAAAAAAGAAACAAAAACTTTGTAGAATAGGAATTAAAATGAGACACTATGTTATAAAACTAACTATTGGGCTCAGAAGGCACGTTTTTATTGGTTTAGCGACAGCTGACCGTGAGTAATGGCATCATTTTTACATCACACTTGCGTGTTAGAAGCATTCCGTTAACAGCATTGTGTTGAGCGGACAAAATTACATAAGATCACTTGTTTTATCACGCTTTAGAACTTCATGTCATGACTTCTCAATGTTTTATATGGTGAAGCGTTAAAAATAGAATAAATTAATTAACTTTTCGATGCAAAAGGTTTACCAATGAGAAATCGTTGGAAACTCGCCCAGTAAAAGTCTAAAAGCACTAAAAACCATCGGTTGATATAAAATTTGATGTGCTCAGTGCAATGCCGTTATCAAAATAATATATACATGTTGCTGTGATGTCATTATGAGGTCATCTGTAATGGTAAAGTATTGTATTAAGGTCAGACATAGAGAGATTTTTGCCAAAGAACGATGCAATTTCTGTTTTTCGTCAAAATATGACTACTGAAAAGTGAAACACTTGTAGCCATCATGTCATAGTGAGAATTGCGTTGAATGAAAGTGAGGTAGACACCCATTGAACACTTTAAAAGAGAAAAAGTGGCGATAAACACCACCTTGAGGGCTAAATATGGATCCATTTATTAACGAGATACACCAGGTTTCGTCTTTGTATCGGAATTTCGGTGAGAAAAAAACACTTCCCACTTTTTCTTTAGTCAGGAATCACTCTGAACCACGCATTTAGTCGCTTTTGTAAAAATAAAGTTGCTATAGCTTAGATATATAAAGGAAATCGCTACAATTTGCAGAAATAGGCTCCAGACAATGGGCGACAAAAGTAGTTGAGACACTTTTAGGAAAAGACGATTTTCGATTCTTAAACATTTTTTCAATTTTATTTGCATCTAGCGTTAAATCTCTTATACCCCCGGCCCCCCAATTCAATGTTGTGTAGGCGTTGTGGTCTGTGCAATCGAAGAAATAGAAAAATCAACATTGTTGTGGGGGAAAGGGGGGGAATGTTTCCAAGACGCAGAAAAATCGAATTTTACTGCCAAGTGTCTCAACACTTTTGTCGCCCATTGTAGCTACAATAGGTTAGTAAGTAGTTTATTATATGGCACTAAGGTAGTGCTTGTTTGGTTAAGTTAAAACGCACTTCCGGTCACTTGAATTCAAATGGCTTCCTCCGTGTGTTTTTGATGACGCGAGCAACTCGAAAAGAACAAGCTACCACGAGTTTGAAAACAAATTCAATGAACCCAAATCATGCTGAGTATAAACAAGGCTTCAAGAAAGATTTGTAACG
>JAHPZR010012365.1:0-2500 GCA_019787425.1 Platygyra sinensis | reverse complement strand
CTGATCATGACGTGAAAAACGAAACGGATATGCAAGGAAACACGACAGAAGATTTCAAAGAACTTCTCGAAAAACTGAAGAGTTTGGAGCTTGAAAATGCCTCACTTAAGGCTGAAATAGAAGTTTTGAAACGTCAGAAGAGTCTTGCAGATTCTCGCGTTTTTCAGTTGCGAAATTTTACCTCTGACGAGGACATCTCCTTTTACACCGGCTTTCCTAACTTTGCTACATTTAATGCTGTATATGAATTTTTGAACACTGGACCGAATGGGGAGAACATTAGGTACTGCTCTTCAAAAGAAAGAAGTGTCCCAAAGTGTTTTTATGATGAGAACGAGGAACCAGAGGAATGCACTCACAAAGGTAGAAAAAGGAGCTTAGAAGCAAGAGAGGAGTTTTTCCTCGTACTCTGCAGACTGAGAAGGGGATTTGCAGAAAAACATCTGGCCCAGTTGTTTCATATCTCTCAGTCAACAGTGAGCAGGATATTCCTGTCCTGGATAAATTACTTGTATCTTAAATTTGGTCAGGTATCTATATGGGCAAACAAGGAGGTTGTTAGAGCTACTATGCCAGACTCTTCCACCCGTGTAATAATCGATTGCACAGAGATTAGATGTCAGATGCCTTCCAGCCTTCTGTTGAATTCCAAACTGTTCAGCTCGTATAAGAACCATGTAACTCTGAAAGGCTTAGTTGGAATTGCTCCCAGTGGAGCTATAACTTTTATCAGTCAACTGTACAGTGGAAGTATTTCCGATCGCGAAATTGTTGAGAGAAGTAGTTTTCTGAAGTTAGAGTTTGATAAAGGTGACACTGTGATGGCCGATAAAGGCTTTACGATTGAAGATCTCCTTCCACTGGGTGTGAACCTAAACATTCCACCTTTCCTAGGGTTGTATACCCAAATGAGAGCACAAGATGTTGTCAAGACCCAGGAAATTGCCTAGGTAAGAATACCTATCGAACGAGCTATTAACAAAGTCAAGAACTTCCACATTTGGGATAGTGTCGTACCGCTTAGTCTATTTGGGGTAGTAAATCAAATGTGGTGTCTGTGCCTTTTTGTGTAACATGCACGATCCTCTTATTTCCACATAAAATTTAGGCAAAGCAATAATACCCTCTACAGAAAACAACACCATTTAATAACAGCGCAAGACCCTAATGTCTCCGAAAGAGCACAGATTTGGTAAACTAGGGTTTCGGCATCCGAGCGCCAGGAGCTAGTAAACTGTCATTTATATATAAATATCTCTATATGTCCTTGTGCTCAAGAACTAAGAATAAAGAAAGTAATCTTACAAACGTTTTATCTTGAAAGACATCAAGGTTGATACTCTATTTAAGACATGTTTCATTGATACAATTTAACAACAATTACATGGTTTTCTAATGCTTACAGAATTCCAAAGCGGCTGGCTCTATAAAGTGATTGAAATAGCAGTTCTTAAGGCATTCATTCAATGTGTCCCAGAACTGAGGATCAAATGTGATCCTCTCTACACTCATGCCTTTGCTGGTGTAAATTACAAAATCACACCAGCTAGCCCCTGTAACAGCAAGTTGACCCTGTATTTGAAAGTAGTACTGATGTCCCCTTTTCAGTCTTGGCTGTCCATTTACATTTTCTGCAAAGAAACTTTCATCTGCACATGCATCTAAGGGACTTACATGAAACTTACTGAAGGGACATTTAACCTCTACCAGTCCAAAAGGCTTACTACAACTATGATCAATGACCTTGCCATCTGGTGATGCTGCCAAAATTGGACAGGCCATACTCACAACAAGGCCACTTTTTAACACTGTAACTGGATTCCTAGTTGCAAACATATACTTTTCATATTCTTTCAAGGCTACAGGTTCATAGGTTTTCCCATGTTCTGTCTGCTTGGAAGTAAATGGCTTGGGATGAAGCAGATTGTTTACTAAGGAGGCATGATTTCTTTTCCTTTTTGCAATGGTGTGGAAATTAGAAGCTGTAAACCGAAATTTCCTTTCAGCATTCCATTCTTGGGAGGCTGCTTGTTCTCTTGTAGTCTTCTCTATGCTATTGAGCTTTGCCTCATCAACAATCAAATGATCCAGGAGTGCCTCTTGGTCCTTGCTCAAACCATCTGGCTTTTTGTACTGTTCAGAATGTCGCAAAGGAAATGCAGGAAATGCAGATATAGCATTTTGGTCATGATTACCATCATTACTGTCTGCTCTAGGCACTGAGTCAATACTGCAGAAAACTTGAAAATTGGACTCTGAGAACTGTAACTGATAACTTGCATATGAACCACTCGGAGATTTCCCAAATTTTGTTTCCTGTAAGTTACTACCACCAGGAGACAAGATTTGGGACAGGGCAAATTTAGGATTGATCTTTTGAAGCTGGTCTTTCAACATAACTTCATCTGATGTTTGTGTGCTCAAGTTTTTCCTAGCTTCATACAATAAACACCTCACACGACTATCAGGATCATAATCGCTATCTAATTTGGACCTCTTT
>JAHPZR010012364.1:0-10153 GCA_019787425.1 Platygyra sinensis | reverse complement strand
AAATTTTAAACTTAATCACGCGACCAAATTTTTTAAAGAAGACCAGTCCTTTTGTGATGAATTTGAAAACACTATCCAAAGCAAGCTCGAAACGCCAGGAATTCCACAAAATTTAGATTTTACGTTTTTTTGCTATTGTAGCGCGTTGATGTCGGGGATAAAAAATGAGCTTAATAAAGCGGATTTTGGATTTGTTGGCCGGAATCGAACTGCATGGCGGGGTGTTGTTGTGTTAAAAAATAAAAAGAAATTCAATCGATTTCAGGAAATTTGAAGGATCTTCGGAACATCGTCAGAACACCTCTTGTGTAAATAATTTATATCAGCTGATGAGAGATAATTTGCGCATGCTCAATGTCTTTTTGTTGCAAAATTCATAGTTACCAATCATAACTACTTACCGGTTCCACTTGCTCTTGGTTCGTCCACTCGAACATCACTAATTGCCTCTATAGAAAACACTCCTGCACTTGTAGCCACACAAATATAGTTCCCAGCATCCTCTTTTTTCAAACCTGTTAAGGTAAGTGCATCGTTTGCCCTGTGACTCCTTCCCACGGGCAATACTGCTCCTTGTCTTTTCCAGCTTATGACTGGTTGTGGATCACCAGTAGCGCTGCAGTTTAACGTCAAAGTGTCGCCAGTAGCAGCAAATACCTTTCCAGGAGGCTTAACGGTAAACACAGGAAGAGAAACAACAACTAAGAGGGTTTTACTTTCAACATTTCCTAAAAGGTTGACCGCTGAACAGAAGTACCAGTCAGAGTCACTTTTATCAACACTTAAAATTTGTAAGACGCTGTTGTTGTAACTCATCCTTCCCTGGGGTAACTGACCAGAGGACTTCCTCCAGGTGACCACTGGTGCCGGGTATCCGGTCACCTGACAGGTTGGTAGGGTGACGTCACTTCCTTCTCTGACGTACATAGGTCCGGGTTGAAGAGCAACTTTAGGATAGACTGCAACCAAGAAGATCTTATTAAACTTTGTGTGATTTAGATCTTTTTTGATTTTAAGGGTTTTTTTTACGAGGAAACAGCTTAACTTGGTTGAAATGCTAATTCAGCCTCTCATCTATTGAGTTTTGTGTTTGCTGAAGCAAACTAAAATACAAGAACAAAAAGCAAATGACACACTCGAACACCAACCCACGGCCTGGCCAGTACCTTACGCATGCGCACAGCCATATCACCGGGGCAGTGGCAACATTATAACACGCTACTCTTCTTGAAACCTTTTGTTATGATTGCTCATTTTACAGTGGCCTGTACATGAACCGACTTCAGAAGGACTGAAAAGGCAATGTAAATGTGAAAGTTTAAGTAATAAAGAAAATTTCCAAAAAAGCCAACCTTACACTGGTGTTAAAGTAACTCTTATGAAACACAGGGAAATTTTCGCAGCCACAGATTTGCAAACTTGATCTGTAAAAGCTGCAATGCGTCACAATGCATTGCACTGGAAAATTCATAATTTCAGTATTTAGCTAGGAACTCACCATTTACTGCTAATCGCACCACTTCCTGTGAAATCCCCAAGATGTTTGTAGCTGAACACTGATACACGCCCGAGTCATTTCCGGTCACCTTAATCAACTCCAGCTTTCCTCCTGAAACTGCTGACTGAGTCATTTGTGACTGACTGTTCAGTTTACGCCACGTTACTGCAGGCTCAGGATTACTGCTAGCTGAACACTGGAACGAGGCTGTTCCACCTTCGTTTACTGTCAACGTCACAGGAGAAACAACAACAGCAGGAGATGATATCGATTCACCGGGTTCGCCTTTAGATCCCGGCATGCCCTTGGGTCCTATGTCTCCTTTCTCGCCTTTGTTTCCAGTCTCTCCCTGCAGTCCTATAGGTCCCATGATGCCTTGCTTGCCGCTCTTCCCTGGTGATCCCATTATACCTTGATCTCCTTTGTTTCCAGTCCTTCCTTTCTGTCCTCTTCGTCCCCGGGCTCCTTTGTGTCCTCTAGGTCCAGGCAGACCGGGAGGGCCTGGGAGACCTGAGGAGCACATAACACCGTTTGCCTGACAGAGATGCACTCTCCCCTCTGATAAAAGTTTGTTTATTTTGAGCATCGTTTCTGCTGTTTGCTCAGCTCCCGTCGAGTTCTTTGTTGAGTCAACTTGACGGCTTTGTCTATTAAGTTTAGTGTACTGAATTTCTAGGAAGAAGGCAAAAAAATGGTATTTTGACAAAATGTCTGCTGCTAACATGTAGAAAGTCTTGGTCAACGCTGTAAAAATTGTAAAATATTGCTACGAGTAAGGCAGTCCTGATGTCGCGTCCTCAGGTTTTTTAGCAGTTCCCAGGCCCCACTGCGTCGAAAGTCTGTATGAGATTATCTTGACCTCGGTGGAGTGTACAGACAGACCTCACTGCGTTCGAACTGTACTTATGACCTCCGTCAAGATTCTCCCATACAGACTTCCTGCTCGGTTAATAAGAGCTAATTACTATCTCGTCATTCAGTTTAATTCAATGGTCTACTTTTTATTGATTTCTATTTTTATCTTGTCATCTAGCAGTTTATCGGTACTTTAACGGTCTTGGTTCTTTAAATTTTAATGTCTTTCCTCAGTTGTAAACATTCCCAGGAGAAATCAGGGGGTAACTGCAGAATACCCTGCCACTTCAAAGTGCTTCCCTAAAGAGTCTGGATACGAAGTGGCGATGACCACCCCTCCCCTCATTCTCGTCCCCAGAGCCCACGATCCTTCTGGCCTGCGGCAGGAAATCGAGAGGCTCTGGGAGCATCCTTTTCAGGCATGCGCCGTAGATGCAGACTGCGTGAGACCGGATGGGCAGAATTCGGTTATTTCCATTGTTATTTCAAAATGGTTGCTCCCAGAGCTCTCGTTTTTCGACCCCTGGTCAAGGGGAACGAGGCTCTGGGAACGAGATTGTCCTCCCCTGGGAATAATCTAAGCGTAGTTTGAAGTGGATAAGATAGGCTTCGTGTTTGAAATTGCACCGGAAGTCACATATCTATCAGGTAACCAGTGAGAAAGCAGGAATAAAGACTCGGTTGTTTTACGACCACTCACAAAAAAGTCCTGATTCTGGACTACGGTAAGACGACTTGTGAGGTAATTGTATCAGGCGGTAGCCTGCTACGCAGACGTTCTTAGGCTTGTCACGCGTTCCTCCCGACTCATGGGAAGGAACGCGTGACAACCCTAAGAACGTACGTGGGATCCGAAAAATCAGGCGGTGGAGGTGAAGTGGCCTCCTGGTTAGTGGGCTCTTGTCCATGTGATATCTTCATGTCTAACACCCCACCATCTTTGTACATGGGGTAGCTCATTACTTCCTAGTCTTATTCTTACAGATAAGGAGAAATTGCATGTCTGTTCGGTCATCATCACCGGCAAACGTTAATAAGATGACTGAGACAGAAATACTTGTCAGGTTTCTTGTTCAATCGCGACTAAAAATAACATTTGGGGTTTCCGTAGACAACACATCTTTAGTTGATTCCCAGAATGCAAGGACTATAAAAATAGACTCTTTCTCTAGCTCTAAGTTTGATCAAACTGAAAAAATAAGGGACTCATTGTGTCAAGCTTAGCTGAAGAAAGAATTATTTCAATAATTATTTTCATGTATAGAATGTTTGTGGCAAGTTGAAAAAAAAAAACTTGACCTGCTAACCTTTGGTTTTCTTAATTCTTTGCGTCTGCACAACAAAAACATAACAAGCTGAAACACGTTCATTTCGTGTTATCTGTGTAACTCAGACTGAGGGAGCTGCCGGTTTTCGCAGTTTATTTATTTCGCCAAGCTTTAATTGTTTCTGATGAGTGTATTCTTTGATTGTACCACAGCTTGTAAACTTTAGGTTACATATGACACACTTACCAAGATCATTCTTAGTTATCCGTATGTCTGCGTCGTTTGACGGCGACGTGGTCTCCGCACCGCTTTCAAGAGCGGTTAATCTTCTCGTTTGCTCGCGTAGTTCCAGCTCAACTTTTAAAAAGCCGGCGCAGTAAAACACGATGGAGAGAAGAGAAATAATAGAAGCAAAGGAAGGCATATTTTGCTTTTGAACAGCCATGATATCGGTGATATCAATCCGCAATTCCGCAACGTCTGAGTGGAATACAAAATGCTTCAGCTGGTTACGTGATACTGTGATCACGAGTTTGGGTAACTTGCCAAATGTTTCTCTAGACAAAGTTCGATTGGGTGTAATGTGAGTAATTTTGACAGGCATAGATAGTCTCCGCAGGGCGTATATTTTTTTAAAAGTGCAGGCCACACAAGTGCAAAAGTTAACTCCCGAGGGGGAAAAATCGAGGTAAATTTCGCGGAGAAAAGCGTTTTGTCGGATTCTGTAAGTTCATCACAGATTTACGCTGTTTGGCTTCAGTTTTCTAGAGTTTGGGTTGAAAGAAAGTCAATAAGGTACTCGTTGCAAGAGCGATTTTGTAAACTAATAAAATTAAACGCTTTTTGTGCCAATGTTGACTCTCCTATCGACTCGTTCGCGAATTCGGCCGGTCTGAGATCCAAAAGCCCAAACCTCCTCTCGCAGAGAATTGCTCAATGGCATGAAAGAAAGGAAGCCAAAAAAAGATACCGATTAAATGGTAAATTTTGATGTAATAAACCTCTTTTAGAAAACAGTCCTAAGAAAGTACGCGCGCTGATTGGTTAAAAATCGTGTTTGTATAACTCGATGGAGACACAAAACTAGCGCGCGCTTGTTGACGTAGTGATGGCGCGAGCAAAGAGAATTTACATTTTGATATCCAAAGCTAAAGTTGTTTAAAGTTGTTTTCCTTTTTCTCGTCGTGGTGTTTTCTAAAAGAAATAGAAAACATGTACGTCGTGTTTCTATCGAGTTATACAAACACTCGTGAAAGTTTGAGAGAACTCGAAAAAGCTGTGGAAACACTCGCCTGCGGCTCGTGTTCTCACAGCATTTCTCGTTCTCCCAAACTTCCACTCGTGTTTGTATAACTCGATAGAAACATGGTACATGTTTTCTATTTCTTAAATACGACGCCGATGCCCAAGGAAATAAGACAAACTAATTTTTATCCGTGTCTCAATCTTCACTTTGTCTCAGTGTGCTTAGTTACCTGGCCATGAATGCAAGCGAGGCTGGAGGTGACCTTGCTTTGATACAGACCTCTCAGTTTTTCTCATGTAAATGCCAACTAGTTAGCATAAGAACAACTTGATTTGCACAATAAAAGCAGTGAGGTCTGTATCAAAACAAGGTCAACTCCAGCCTCGCTGCCATTCAGAGGCCAGGTAACTAAGACAACAACTGTAAAATGGTCTATTCTAACATTTCGAATTTGGTCTATTCACATTTTGTCAGTGTAGTGAAATCTTCGACTGTTGTTTGATTCTTGTAGTACTAAACTTGCTACTAAACTCTTTACTGAATGTTTTTCCATGTTTTGATTTATGAAACAGTTCCATAGAAAACATGCAAAATGCCTTTTCCGAGCCCCTGAAGCCGGTAAGCATTTCTTCAGGAGACTTCTTGGACAAGCATGCCGCAAACCCGCCGAGGGCTCGCGCGTTCGGCACGTACAAAAAAACATTTCTCTTCAGGGCTTACTCAATTAAAATTAGACCTTTTCCGCTTGGGCGGTTTGTTCAGAGTTCCCATTACAGACCACGTGCTATTCTCTAGAGAGTTGTTCTTTTATCCATCTGATAATTATTCATTCGTATACACGCGACTGTATGAAAATTTGAAAGCAAGAATTCGCAAGAGTATCATCACGTGGTCTTTAATGGTGCAACAAACAGCCCAGTCCCTGACAAAGGTCTGTTTTTTCTTTTTTTCGTATTTGTCTTTTGTTGGTTTTAAAAGCAACTCGTATAAAATGCTACCCAGCCGCATGTGCCATACATACAGTGTCTAAGCGTATCGTAAGTGGTCGTGTCGGCTCACGCAACTGATGGACTAATATTAATTACTTGGCTCTGAAAAGCTGCGCATGGTGTTAGCTAACAAACCGCAGGATATTTCGATTGTTAAAAGAACTGACAATTCAGTAGAAACAAATCAGAGGCATAGTAGTCAGCAGTGATCTATATTATCATTTTACGCTTTGGAATAATTTGCCCGAATAGAAGTACGCGTTAAGGCAAAGACAGCATAAACCCAGACTAGAACTCTCTTACTCTATTTTAACAGCCTAACAAATATGACAAATAAAGATACGCTATTACAATATTATGCCGGCATTCAAACTAGTAAGCTATGTTCACAGGAAGCGGAATCTACACTAGTAAAGGAAAATCAGCTTTCGGTCCGTCTTTCTGTTTAGTACCAGTCCCAAAAAATTAAAAGAATCAACCTCTCCAAAGAACTCCAGATGATCGACCGACTTGAGCCTGATACGTACTTAGACGTTTAAGGTCGGCACACACGATGGGAGTAGTTCCTGCGACTAGTCCCTGCAGCAAGTCGCAGGGACTAGTCGCATCGTGTGAACTGGCAACTAGTCCCTGCGACTAGTCACCAGGACCAGTCGCATCGTGTGAACTGGCCATTTTTGCTTCAAAGTCTAGTCGCAGGGACCAACTTAAGTCGCCTATGTCAAAATTTTACTAGAACCATGTTGACAGAAGGGATTTAATGTCAATTCTTAGTGTGCAAAATATGAAAACAATGTAACGACTGGATCTTTTTTTAAACAAACAAAAACCATTATTTAAGCCTTGTTTTTAACCAGCCCCGTTGCCATGGCAACAGCACACACCCTAGTCAAAATGCGAGAATAAATATTAACCTTGACTCTTGCAAAAATGGGCGCCAAAGCATAAATAGGTTAAGAGTTGTGGTGAATTAGGCATAGGCACTTGAAAACTGTGTTCGGCCTTAAGGTAATTCCCTTGAAATTGTTCTACTATCAAACTTTTTGAAACTTGGCGTAATTAACATTCATGATAAGAATTTCAAAAAATGCTTCATTTAAGCTGTTTTTGATTGCTTGGTTGCGGGAATATTGCACTTTTTCGGACAGCTCTGTTGTTAGCTTGGAGTCCTCGCCTTGAATACACCCTATGCAAAATGAAAAGGGACTGGGAGCGACACGCGCGAAAACGAGGCTAGTTGGGCCAAGAAAAAAATGGCCGCCTGAAGTGAAGGGCGCCAAATTTTAAATATGCCTGCAAATTGTTGTGTTCCCAACTGCACCAAAAAGCTGTACAGGACTGAAAATGGGAAGAAAATTTCCTACTTCAAGTTTCCAGATGATGTGAACCTCAAGAAACGTTGGCTGCATGCTATTCGTCGCGACGAAGGTAAAGAATTTACTGTCAACCAAAACACGAAGATTTGCTCTCTTCACTTTAAACCTGAGGACTTTGTTAAGTCTATCGGAGGCCAGCGTATTTATGTCAGGGAAGGGGTCGTGCCGTCACGTTTTTCTTGGTCACAAAGTTCACCGCTAAAGAGAAAGCCTCCTAAGAGACGTATGTTTATGTCGAATACAGACACAGAGTTGGTAGTATCTCAAACAACTAGTGCAACTGAAACCAACAGTGATAACTGCACTTCATCGGCGGCTGGTAGCTCTGCTGATCATGACGTGAAAAACGACACGGATATGCAAGGAAACACGACAGAAGATTTCAAAGAACTTCTCGAAAAACTGAAGAGTTTGGAGCTTGAAAATGCCTCACTTAAGGCTGAAATAGAAGTTTTGAAACGTCAGAAGAGTCTTGCAGATTCTCGCGTTTTTCAGTTGCGAAATTTTACCTCTGACGAGGACATCTCCTTTTACACCGGCTTTCCTAACTTTGCTACATTTAATGCTGTATATGAATTTTTGAACACTGGACCGAATGGGGAGAACATTAGGTACTGCTCTTCAAAAGAAAGAAGTGTCCCAAAGTGTTTTTATGATGAGAACGAGGAACCAGAGGAATGCACTCACAAAGGTAGAAAAAGGAGCTTAGAAGCAAGAGAGGAGTTTTTCCTCGTACTCTGCAGACTGAGAAGGGGATTTGCAGAAAAACATCTGGCCCAGTTGTTTCATATCTCTCAGTCAACAGTGAGCAGGATATTCCTGTCCTGGATAAATTACTTGTATCTTAAATTTGGTCAGGTATCTATATGGGCAAACAAGGAGGTTGTTAGAGCTACTATGCCAGACAGCTTTAAAGACAAATACTCTTCCACCCGTGTAATAATCGATTGCACAGAGATTAGATGTCAGATGCCTTCCAGCCTTCTGTTGAATTCCAAACTGTTCAGCTCGTATAAGAACCATGTAACTCTGAAAGGCTTAGTTGGAATTGCTCCCAGTGGAGCTATAACTTTTATCAGTCAACTGTACAGTGGAAGTATTTCCGATCGCGAAATTGTTGAGAGAAGTGGTTTTCTGAAGTTAGAGTTTGATAAAGGTGACACTGTGATGGCCGATAAAGGCTTTACGATTGAAGATCTCCTTCCACTGGGTGTGAACCTAAACATTCCACCTTTTCTAGGGTTGTATACCCAAATGAGAGCACAAGATGTTGTCAAGACCCAGGAAATTGCCTCGGTAAGAATACATATCGAACGAGCTATTAACAAAGTCAAGAACTTCCACATTTGGGATAGTGTCGTACCGCTTAGTCTATTTGGGGTAGTAAATCAAATGTGGAGTGTCTGTGCCTTTTTGTGTAACATGCACGATCCTCTTATTTCCACATAAAATTTAGGCAAAGCAATAATACCCTCTACAGAAAACAACACCATTTAATAACAGCGCAAGACCCTAATGTCTCAGAAAGAGCACAGATTTGGTAAACTAGGGTTTCGGCATCCGAGCGCCAGGAGCTAGTAAACTGTCATTTATATATAAATATCTCTATATGTCCTTGTGCTCAAGAACTAAGAATAAAGAAAGTAATCTTACAAACGTTTTATCTTGAAAGACATCAAGGTTGATACTCTATTTAAGACATGTTTCATTGATACAATTTAACAACAATTACATGGTTTTCTAATGCTTACAGAATTCCAAAGCGGCTGGCTCTATAAAGTGATTGAAATAGCAGTTCTTAAGGCATTCATTCAATGTGTCCCAGAACTGAGGATCAAATGTGATCCTCTCTACACTCATGCCTTTGCTGGTGTAAATTACAAAATCACACCAGCTAGCCCCTGTAACAGCAAGTTGACCCTGTATTTGAAAGTAGTACTGATGTCCCCTTTTCAGTCTTGGCTGTCCATTTACATTTTCTGCAAAGAAACTTTCATCTGCACATGCATCTAAGGGACTTACATGAAACTTACTGAAGGGACATTTAACCTCTACCAGTCCAAAAGGCTTACTACAACTATGATCAATGACCTTGCCATCTGGTGATGCTGCCAAAATTGGACAGGCCATACTCACAACAAGGCCACTTTTTAACACTGTAACTGGATTCCTAGTTGCAAACATATACTTTTCATATTCTTTCAAGGCTACAGGTTCATAGGTTTTCCCATGTTCGGTCTGCTTGGAAGTAAATGGCTTGGGATGAAGCAGATTGTTTACTAAGGAGGCATGATTTCTTTTCCTTTTTGCAATGGTGTGGAAATTAGAAGCTGTAAACCGAAATTTCCTTTCAGCATTCCATTCTTGGGAGGCTGCTTGTTCTCTTGTAGTCTTCTCTATGCTATTGAGCTTTGCCTCATCAACAATCAAATGATCCAGGAGTGCCTCTTGGTCCTTGCTCAAACCATCTGGCTTTTTGTACTGTTCAGAATGTCGCAAAGGAAATGCAGGAAATGCAGATATAGCATTTTGGTCATGATTACCATCATTACTGTCTGCTCTAGGCACTGAGTCAATACTGCAGAAAACTTGAAAATTGGACTCTGAGAACTGTAACTGATAACTTGCATATGAACCACTCGGAGATGTCCCAAATTTTGTTTCCTGTAAGTTACTACCACCAGGAGACAAGATTTGGGACAGGGCAAATTTAGGATTGATCTTTTGAAGCTGGTCTTTCAACATAACTTCATCTGATGTTTGTGTGCTCAAGTTTTTCCTAGCTTCATACAATAAACACCTCACACCACTATCAGGATCATAATCGCTATCTAATTTGGACCTCTTTACATTGAGTTCCATGACAGGTTGGGGCTTGATTTTTTCCCCTCTTGCAGGTCTGTGCCACAGCTGTAAACTTG
>JAHPZR010012362.1:20000-22500 GCA_019787425.1 Platygyra sinensis | reverse complement strand
AAATGATTTTTCTCATGTCTGTGGTAATCATTTTGGAGTATTGTTGTGTTCACTTCCCACGTTTTACTGGCTTTAGGCTTCTTACTTTTTCCAAGTTCCACACCACAGTGACATAGATTTCGCAATATTTTGTCATTTCCACATACATTTGGTTGCATTTGTAATTTTATGGTGAATACTTACATTTGCTTTGCGTTTTCTTCGTCGATTTCTATTGTTGTAAAGCATATTACTGTAAGAACACAGACTGAGGAAAACCTGTACCTTTGTAGCAACAATAAAATTACATAAAGTGCTGAAGAGATAATATCCCACGATCGATGACGCCGTGCCCTCTCTTGAATATGATTGATATTTTAACGCATTTTAAATACTTGTGATGTAAATAAATATAAATAAATAAATAAATATAAATATATAAACCTTTATTTACCCTCGGCAGTGCTTATAGCACACAAGTGCTAGTGGGGCCGAGCAAACAACTGAAACAAATATTTCAAATTGAACATAACATTGTTAATAATCCCAACTGGCAGGAGGCAACCAGTTGGCTATCTACAAGCGTGGCCGAGGATTTGAACTGGGGCCTACCGAGAACAAATCCAGGTAGTGGTCAGAGCGGGACTCGAGCCCGGGACCGCTGGATAACGCCGACACCGTCTGACCACTCGGCCACGCTGCCTGTAAAAGAAGTCTTGGGAATCGTTCAGTACATTGTGTACGCCGCAAAAATAGTGTTTAGCAAAGTCGAATAGAAATTAGTGAAGCTAGAATGAACAGGACTAGACAGGTGGGCACAGTCATTAGTTACTGTAAATCCGTGATAGGTGTGCTGGTTTTCTTTTATCTTTGCCTTTTTTTTTTTTTTTTTTTTCATCATTATTGTTTGTTTTGTTTTGTTTTGGTTTTCTAGTCGTGTTTTTCTAGTATCAAAATCACTTCAGACATCGCTAAGTTTGTCGATTTCTACGTGAAATTAAAAATATATAAATATGTCTGGATTTATGAAATCCTATGAAACCGGAGTCAAAGTTAGGGCAAAACATTTGCGCCTGCCTTCGGCGATAGCCGGCAGGGAGGCCTTTGCGTGCTTAAAAATCCAGGGGAGTTTCCGTCAAGGAGGGTTGGGACAGACAGCCTTGGTGCCTGTACCGGCTGAAAACAAGCGGGGCCCTCAAGCTTAATCCCCTGGGGGTGGAGTGGGTCATAGAGAGGGGCTTTTGTTTTGGCAAAACTGTTTATTTTCTTTGCAGGACAGGCTTGGCCAGTCATGCCGTGCAGGTTTAGGGACCGGTGGCCAGCCAGCCAGACACAGGCAAGTTGGGCGAGTTGGCTGTGTGTTGATAGACTGCCTCTGGTTGATTGAACGAAAAAGCCTCTGTATACAGTTTCGAGAAATGTTGTCTTGCGAACTGGGAAAACCTTACGCGACAACCTCGAAAGTTATCATGGGCAATGGTGGTTTTTACGGCTGCTATTGAACCTCAAGGTGTTTCAGCATGGTGGAAGGAAACAGCACAAACACATGTATTCGTTCTTTCTCGTTCCTTGTTGCTGAATCACCTTGAACCTCAATAAAGCGAAACTTTTACTACCCTTAATGCCAATAGACATTGTCGAGTACGCTTTTACAGGCTTTTGTGAGACAACCTTTGGCGAAACAGCTGTATTCTTGAAAAAGTATCAGGGTGGTGGTTTGAAAGTCAAATCTTTCTTTGTAAAAGAGCGGGAACTGTTGTCGTCAGTGCTGCCAATGCTTTAAATTAAAAACTTCAAAAGGGTGTGGCTTATTGCCATAGAACCTATTTGAGGTAAGACCTTCAAAATTCATTTTCTGTCGGGCGTGCAATGCACACAATTGATCTTTCTTCCCCGTATTTAAAAAAAAACTTGTTGGTACCTTTTAGCCTATCAGGCCACATTAAACGGTTAGAGTCTGAATAGGATTAAGACGTAAGTGCCGGCGTTATATTTAATGACTACAATCGAATTTTCCTTCTGATCATGGCTCATGTTGACATTGTTAGTTTTTTTTATACAAAACCTTCAACTTAGCTTTCAGTTGCTTGCCAATTGGTCGCGACCAGCGTCTAAACCAAGTATTACGTGCAGAGTTTCCAGTTTTTAAAGACCCGCTGATATATTTGATATATGTTTTTGTTCCGTCAAATGCAAGCTTTTATTTTACTTTAGAAACAGCTGCAATTAAAAAGGAAAACCATTAAGCTAAGTCATACACCCCATATAAAAGCGAACCGCCAATTAGTCGGTTGAGCGTTTTCACGTGATCGCAGGTACTTGTAACTTATACATCAAAACTGTAAAGAATTAATCGTAATCATTTATAGGCCCCGTGAGTGCTTGTAAGTTATACACCGACGGTTGGTATTAAATCTGAATTTTCTTTCATTCAGCGAAACTAATTGTCTCTTACGAAGGTGGGATGGGGAACTTGTTTTGATGAACTTCGAACAAAGAATGTGAAAATTGTAATCAAGAA
>JAHPZR010012362.1:0-12500 GCA_019787425.1 Platygyra sinensis | reverse complement strand
TACCAAAACAGCTGACCAAAAAACTATCATGAACTCGGCATACGCGTAAACGAGAAAAACTATCTTCGACTATCATGAAGAAATTGAACAAGCTCAAACTGAATGATAGTTGATGATAGTAATTGATAGTTAACAAATGGTAAACGCCATACACCCTATGCAAAATGAAAAGGGACTGGGAGCGACACGCGCGAAAACGAGGCTAGTTGGGCCAAGAAAAAAATGGCCGCCTGATGTGAAGGGCGCCAAATTTTAAATATGCCTGCAAATTGTTGTGTTCCCAACTGCACCAAAAAGCTGTACAGGACTGAAAATGGGAAGAAAATTTCCTACTTCAAGTTTCCAGATGATGTGAACCTCAAGAAACGTTGGCTGCATGCTATTCGTCGCGACGAAGGTAAAGAATTTACTGTCAACCAAAACACGAAGATTTGCTCTCTTCACTTTAAACCTGAGGACTTTGTTAAGTCTATCGGAGGCCAGCGTATTTATGTCAGGGAAGGGGTCGTGCCGTCACGTTTTTCTTGGTCACAAAGTTCACCGCTAAAGAGAAAGCCTCCTAAGAGACGTATGTTTATGTCGAATACAGACACAGAGTTGGTAGTATCTCAAACAACTAGTGCAACTGAAACCAACAGTGATAACTGCACTTCATCGGCGGCTGGTAGCTCTGCTGATCATGACGTGAAAAACGACACGGATATGCAAGGAAACACGACAGAAGATTTCAAAGAACTTCTCGAAAAACTGAAGAGTTTGGAGCTTGAAAATGCCTCACTTAAGGCTGAAATAGAAGTTTTGAAACGTCAGAAGAGTCTTGCAGATTCTCGCGTTTTTCAGTTGCGAAATTTTACCTCTGACGAGGACATCTCCTTTTACACCGGCTTTCCTAACTTTGCTACATTTAATGCTGTATATGAATTTTTGAACACTGGACCGAATGGGGAGAACATTAGGTACTGCTCTTCAAAAGAAAGAAGTGTCCCAAAGTGTTTTTATGATGAGAACGAGGAACCAGAGGAATGCACTCACAAAGGTAGAAAAAGGAGCTTAGAAGCAAGAGAGGAGTTTTTCCTCGTACTCTGCAGACTGAGAAGGGGATTTGCAGAAAAACATCTGGCCCAGTTGTTTCATATCTCTCAGTCAACAGTGAGCAGGATATTCCTGTCCTGGATAAATTACTTGTATCTTAAATTTGGTCAGGTATCTATATGGGCAAACAAGGAGGTTGTTAGAGCTACTATGCCAGACAGCTTTAAAGACAAATACTCTTCCACCCGTGTAATAATCGATTGCACAGAGATTAGATGTCAGATGCCTTCCAGCCTTCTGTTGAATTCCAAACTGTTCAGCTCGTATAAGAACCATGTAACTCTGAAAGGCTTAGTTGGAATTGCTCCCAGTGGAGCTATAACTTTTATCAGTCAACTGTACAGTGGAAGTATTTCCGATCGCGAAATTGTTGAGAGAAGTGGTTTTCTGAAGTTAGAGTTTGATAAAGGTGACACTGTGATGGCCGATAAAGGCTTTACGATTGAAGATCTCCTTCCACTGGGTGTGAACCTAAACATTCCACCTTTTCTAGGGTTGTATACCCAAATGAGAGCACAAGATGTTGTCAAGACCCAGGAAATTGCCTCGGTAAGAATACATATCGAACGAGCTATTAACAAAGTCAAGAACTTCCACATTTGGGATAGTGTCGTACCGCTTAGTCTATTTGGGGTAGTAAATCAAATGTGGAGTGTCTGTGCCTTTTTGTGTAACATGCACGATCCTCTTATTTCCACATAAAATTTAGGCAAAGCAATAATACCCTCTACAGAAAACAACACCATTTAATAACAGCGCAAGACCCTAATGTCTCAGAAAGAGCACAGATTTGGTAAACTAGGGTTTCGGCATCCGAGCGCCAGGAGCTAGTAAACTGTCATTTATATATAAATATCTCTATATGTCCTTGTGCTCAAGAACTAAGAATAAAGAAAGTAATCTTACAAACGTTTTATCTTGAAAGACATCAAGGTTGATACTCTATTTAAGACATGTTTCATTGATACAATTTAACAACAATTACATGGTTTTCTAATGCTTACAGAATTCCAAAGCGGCTGGCTCTATAAAGTGATTGAAATAGCAGTTCTTAAGGCATTCATTCAATGTGTCCCAGAACTGAGGATCAAATGTGATCCTCTCTACACTCATGCCTTTGCTGGTGTAAATTACAAAATCACACCAGCTAGCCCCTGTAACAGCAAGTTGACCCTGTATTTGAAAGTAGTACTGATGTCCCCTTTTCAGTCTTGGCTGTCCATTTACATTTTCTGCAAAGAAACTTTCATCTGCACATGCATCTAAGGGACTTACATGAAACTTACTGAAGGGACATTTAACCTCTACCAGTCCAAAAGGCTTACTACAACTATGATCAATGACCTTGCCATCTGGTGATGCTGCCAAAATTGGACAGGCCATACTCACAACAAGGCCACTTTTTAACACTGTAACTGGATTCCTAGTTGCAAACATATACTTTTCATATTCTTTCAAGGCTACAGGTTCATAGGTTTTCCCATGTTCTGTCTGCTTGGAAGTAAATGGCTTGGGATGAAGCAGATTGTTTACTAAGGAGGCATGATTTCTTTTCCTTTTTGCAATGGTGTGGAAATTAGAAGCTGTAAACCGAAATTTCCTTTCAGCATTCCATTCTTGGGAGGCTGCTTGTTCTCTTGTAGTCTTCTCTATGCTATTGAGCTTTGCCTCATCAACAATCAAATGATCCAGGAGTGCCTCTTGGTCCTTGCTCAAACCATCTGGCTTTTTGTACTGTTCAGAATGTCGCAAAGGAAATGCAGGAAATGCAGATATAGCATTTTGGTCATGATTACCATCATTACTGTCTGCTCTAGGCACTGAGTCAATACTGCAGAAAACTTGAAAATTGGACTCTGAGAACTGTAACTGATAACTTGCATATGAACCACTCGGAGATTTCCCAAATTTTGTTTCCTGTAAGTTACTACCACCAGGAGACAAGATTTGGGACAGGGCAAATTTAGGATTGATCTTTTGAAGCTGGTCTTTCAACATAACTTCATCTGATGTTTGTGTGCTCAAGTTTTTCCTAGCTTCATACAATAAACACCTCACACCACTATCAGGATCATAATCGCTATCTAATTTGGACCTCTTTACATTGAGTTCCATGACAGGTTGGGGCTTGATTTTTTCCCCTCTTGCAGGTCTGTGCCACAGCTGTAAACTTGAGGTGCATGCCTTAGGTTGTGCCATATCACATTCATCGTCCAACTCCTTGACATTTTGACAGTTGTACAAGCTAAACTTACAAAGTTTCATCATAAGTGCAAGTACATGATTACAAAAGCCAACAGATCCCGCCACACACGTACATGAAGCGTACTTTACACTTCCACTCACTAAACAAAGTGCAACTTTTAATTTATGAGGGGCTTCATTTTTTTTATAGCTATGATGACACAAACATTGAAAGAAGAAATATTCATTATCACTAGCAGCAACTACGTCCTTCAGGTATTCGTCTTCAAGGAACGTCTTGGCTTTTCTCATACTTGTTGGAACTGTATGGCTCTGTTTACTTCGGTCAATGGTTTTCCCAGACTGAGAGACATGCAAATCCATTTCTGCCTTCGTAAACAATGGCATTCGTTGTAAACTTGTTGACCACCCAGTCGATGGAAACCTTACAGGACTTTCCTTTAGCAACGGATCATTTCGAGTTTGTAATTTTTCTTGTCTCTGCTTTCGACGCGTGTAAATAAGGTTCTCGTCCGGATCCACAACATCTTTATCACGACCAGAGGCCACATATTCAAGTACTCTACGGAAAAATTAGCACACCAGTTAATTGTGCAGAAACAGGTAAGCGACGGAAGTAAAGATTAAATCTCCTGATCTCTACTTGAAATAAGACATGTTTAATATCTAATTCTTTAACCAAGTACAGTAGCAAAAAGCCCTTCTTATTATTGCGACTACTGAGAAATACATCGATATAAAACTTACTTGCCTTTTTGCTAACTGTGCCTTTGTTTTTAATCCTTTTGCCGGGTCGCCACGACATTTTAACCAAAAGCGAAGCTCATCCGTGGTGAGTGTTGTAGGATTTCGTCCTTGAAGAGATGCTCCCGGTATATCGCCCTCCAAAAGACGGCTAGCACTTACAGTTTGCTCAGCAGTCATTTTTAACACGAGTAAACAGAACAAGGCCCAACTAGCCTCGTTTTCGCGCGTGTCGCTTCCAGTCCCTTTTCATTTTGCATAGGGTGTATAGCGTGTATTATTGAGTTATGGTGCACGCGGGAGCACGAAAGCAAGAAAGAATTAAGCGTAAGAGTCGCACGAGGCGATAGCCTCGTGCGACTCTAGCTTCTTGAGTGCTTAGCAAACCTCCCAAGTGCATCGATAACTCGATAGTACACGCTATGGCGTTTACCATTTGTTTTATAACATAACATTGAGACAGAAGTCAACAGAAGTCTTTTAGAGTCCATACCACGCTGCTCGCGTCAATGTGTCACGCAATGCCTTTTTCAGCTCGCGCTCTGAAGAAAAATATTTTCTTTGACGTGGATATTGTGGTAAAAAACGAATCAAAATGTGGTTTATCGTGGTCTGTGCTCTTGCCGACAACGAGTACGTGTCATTACTCGTTTCCCAAGCATTTTTTTTTCTTAGTGAGAGGGGGGGGGGGGGGGGTATGACTTAGTTTGGGGCACGTTTCACCCATTTCCCAACCCCCTCCAGGTAGTTATTGCACAGTCCCTTACCAATTTTAAGCCTTTGTGATCGGCCATTTTGCGAACGTCTGGGCGAAAACTACATTACTTTTCATATAGACCTTAGGGCTATTTGTGGACGAAAGGAGAGAAAAATCGATTTTTCAACTTCTGCCGCCCTATGTTTGCCAATTAGAAAAATTCGCTATAGAGCAGATAAGATTTCAGTATTCTCACTGGTATATTAATAGAATTAATTCTTCCAATACTGGGCTTTTAGCAGTATAATTAAACAAATAATGATTTAGTTTGTGCATGACCTGAATAAAAGATTTCAGTATTCTCATTGGTATATAAACATAATTGATCTTTCCAATACTGGACTTTTAGCAGTATCATCAGTAAACAAATAATAATTTATTTTAGTTTATGCATGACTTAAATATTTTCGGAAACTTCAGGGGTTACCAAGGAAAAATTTATCCATTTAAAACATTTCCCTTCCTTTGTTTTCTTGTTCGTTTGTTTCACTGCGAACATTTAAGAAATCATTTTCATATACGACCACGAAGAAGCGGTAGCCTCCATAGCGCATCAAGCGGCGTTCCCGAGCGGGGAGCAAAGAACTGATCGACGTATCGGGCTATCGAAGTGGCGTTGCAAGTAACGTATAGGATTTTTCTCAGACAGCAGCTGAAATCTTGGCTCTTTAAATGGATGTGTTTATTTATTTATTTATTTATTTTTCTGTTTATATTTTGGATCTCAAATTTAACTGAATGATTCGTTTCACCTGCAATTACGTTTTTTCATTCGCCCCTGGTAAAATTAGTTCTATTGTTTATCAGTATAGATCTCATGTCCAAAGTTCGCTAGCTGCATGGGATATTCCATAAAATCCAGATAAAAATTCATAAAGCTGCTATTCGTCGTCTTTGATTGAGAGAGGGACAAGAGAGTAATTGTTTTAGTGCAAACAAACAAAGTGCATAAAGAGGTTCTTTCAATGGGTGACTCACAGATGTAAGTGTTCAGCGTGTGATGCAAACGGCCTACACAACAAAGACTTTAGGTTAAAAAAATTGTGTGCTTCTGTTATTAACAGCAAATTAAGAAGACGACTTTAATAGTCAAATAGCTCTGGTAGGAACCATTGTGAATTACACTCATATCCAGGATTTCACACTAATAGGATAAATTTTCATTTTACTTTATATTTGGCAAAATAATGCCAAGTTCTGTTCTTTTCTGATTTAAAATCTTACCAATGGCCAATAAAAAACCGATAGAACCAACCAGCACCTTCTCCACTGGAATTGCAAGAGCCCAGAATTTTCATCAGAAATTTTGTTAGTTATTCATCTGTTATCTATCAGTACCAATACATCATGTAACTCCAGTGGAGCGGCATATTGTAAAATATGGACTGGATTGGATTTGCAAAACATGGACTGGATTTGTTAAACATGGGCTGGACTGGATTTGTAAAACATGGATTTGTAAAACATGGATTTGGAAAATAAGGATTTGTAAAACATGGACTGGACTGAATTTGTAAAACATGGATTTGTAAAATAAGTATTTGAAAACAAATACTTCGTCATTTTATTCCTAGAAGATATTTTCCTTGGGAAAATCAGGTGTCTACGCCTTAGGCTATTAAATTTTCTTTGGACTCAGTATCCCCACCCTAAGAAAGTTTTTGTGATGATTACATCTTACCACCAATTTTCCAATTTTCCCACCCTTTACAACACAGGTTCCTCGTTTCTTATCCATTTTCCCCTTTACCTTACAAAAAGCGTTCCATCCAGGATGCCCGGAAGTGGAAAAATTCGTTGACCTTTGACCAAAATAATTTTGCATAATTTAAAAACAGCGCGAAAGTTTGTATTCCGCGGGTAGAGATGGCGGCGTATAAGCTTCCATCACTCTCTAAAAAGCAGCTACAATTGTCGATTGGAAAGATCATCTCTCTTCCGAAGAATTATTCTTAACAACAGAAACAGAAACATCTGAAGTACAACGTCGACAGGAACATTATTATTATATGATGTCACGATCTCATGGATCACAGTCAGATCATGCTTTCCGTCACGTAAGGTGTCACGTGCGGGGCTTTAACCTTTCAATACGCTTTATACAATCTGCGAAACCAAGAGTTGAATTTTAGCAATAATTTCAACAGCTTTCTTTTCCAGCTCAGGGACAGAGCTGTGCAGGATATTTTAAAATAAAAATAATCATTAATTACTTATCGTAAGTTTAAAAATGGTATATAGTATGGTTAGCAAATTACGTGACGCAGAAGAGTCTGTTGACCTTTGATCACCAAAATCGCGCCAAAACAGGCGTGGATCCAGGGGAGGTGAAATGGGTGAATTTTCACCCCCTTTTTCTGAGCCTCCTTCTTTCTTTTTTTTTTCTTATCCCTCAAATATTGAAATAACATTTGATTTCTCTGACATTATTACAAAAATTCACCCCCCATTTCAAAATCCTGGATCCGCCCTTGCAAAATTCGGAATAAATTTTCATTTGTAATTGTCGCGCGAAGATGGCGGCTTGTTTCAAGCTACCATCTCTCGCTAAAAGGCCAAGACCTCCATCTCAATTTCTCGAATTTAAATGGAGTGAGGTCCAAATAGAATCAGAATTAGGATGTGGGACCTTTTGGATCTGTTTACCTTGTAAAATATGGCAGAGAAGACCGTGGAAATGTTATTGTTAAAAAAGTAAAAGAAGATTCGGCCGAAGCAAAGCGTCGATTTGAGAAGGAGGCTGGGATCCTAAACATAGTTAAGAGTCACAGAAATACCTCAAAACTTTTGAGCTTTCGTAAAGAATTCTACGCGACAATGATGGAGCATTCGTGTTTTGACTTCACTCCTTTCGGAGTCGATAAAAAACTGAATACCCTGGAAGAATTTTTACATTTTATTGATGCGGAATTCGACTTAACGTCGTCCGCGGACGTTTTGTTATTATGTGCAAGAGATGTTGTTACCGGGCTTGAAGTTTCTTCACGCGAAGAGGTAGCGATACAAAGCTCAAATAACTGTATAAAGGGCGATAAAAGGGCACTAAACTGGCATAAGAATGAAACAAATAAATTGTTTGGTTTTGTTTGCTTTTCCCAATAGATTTTCTTACAAATCCATGTTTTACAAATCCAGTCCAGTCCATGTTTAACAAATCCAGTCCATGTTTTGCAAATCCAATCCAGTCCATGTTTTACAATATGCCCAGTGGAGCCACCCATTATCTGCCTATATCTTCTTATCTCAAATCAGGGGTGTATTTTGGAACTACTCTCTCTAAGAAGTACAACTGTACTTTATCTGTTATCTGTCAGTACTAATACATACATGTTACGTTAATTAATGGAGTCACCTGCACTATCTGCCCATATCTCCGGATCTCAAATCGTTATATTTGCAGTGTGAACATACTGACATAGCTGACCTTAAAGCAACATAACAGCATGAAAATAACAAGAAACGGAAAAGCTGATATTTTCCTTATCTTGTTATGTTGACGTTCACATATTACCGATTGCAACATAGGGATTGTGTCGCTATGTCATAATGTCGTTACTGTGAGTCGTTCATGTCGTTATGTCACTGGTAGGAACTAGGCCTTACGAACAGCATTGTTTTGAAATGACGAAGAATTACGTGCCTGCGGCCTGTGTCTAAGAAACACGGCTAAGTCTTCTTTTTTCTCTCTCAACCAATATCAACACATGTAAAAGCCACAAACGGTATGAACATATTTTATTTAGCCATACTAACAATCCTGGCCAACGAAAATGCGGTGCAAATGGGCTCCTGTTGGATTATGTACAACACAAACTTAAAGTAACCGAAGTCAGTGTACCCGTCTATAGCGCTTTATGAAGAGCCTTTTGTATCTGTATAAGTATTCTCTGAAAGGTAATTAAATTTACACAGTGGGTAAAAATTCAAAACATGTTTTCTTTAGTGAAAAGCATGTGTAAATATGATGTAACAGAACGCCAAATAACGTTGCGCAAGTTGTCCAATTTTGATTCGAAGAATAAGAAGTAAAGTAAAAGTTTAGGGTACAGTAAACGCAAATTCGAACTATGTTTTAGTCAAGAGACTGAGATTGGGAGAAAACGCCTTGCAAACATGGTCATGGCCACAAAAACGTCATATCCGTGAAGTCTAAATTGGGTTAACTAAACTTGGAACATGCAGATAGTCCAGCAACGCCCAAAAATTACAACGTCCAGGGCCGCTTTTGTTTTAGAGATGGTGCCGTCTTAAATCATTACTGTAATTACCTCTACAATGTTGTATTATCCAAGGTAGACGTAGTGCTACTTGTTACCAAGGAAGGCTTTGAGACATAACATTGATAGCTCTTATTACTCATTGCGGGTAACATCGTTGCCTGTGTTGATTCAGAATAAGACACTGGGAGCTCAGTTTGACCGCTGTTGCTTGAACCTAATTCTTCCCGTACCTTTCTAACTTTCAAAGTCCGTCGACATTTACATTTACACATACTCTTAAGCTCACGAGAAAAACTTCGCAGGAAAATGAAACAAATGCATGGATTAACTGCACAGTAGGAGCTCGCCAATAAGCGAGAAACGTAATCCAGCACTATGAAACTTTTATTGCATTTGGGAACAGTCTTCGGAGAAAAGAGTCGGATAAACGAAATCACGATAAAGAGGGCCCAGCATATTAAAAACGCAGTTACAGTAGCTATAGCCATTTTTTGTAAATTTCTGTTGCGTTCCTTGCATCGTTTAGCGCCTTTGGCACTTCTATAAGGTGCCATCTTGTCTCTTCGGAGAATGATTATGATTGTAGTGTACAGAACAGAGATCACAAGCAGTGGTATAAGCAATACTGTAAGGTATAGAAACATGACGTAGCGAGGGTGTACTGACTGATGATCAAAAGCCGGATCCCAGCGGGATTGACATTCTTTATAATCAGGATTCTTAGGATCAGCGGCTACCAGTCGAAACGTGTAAAAATATGGCGAATGTAATGCCATAGCCATGATCCAAGTAGAGACGACAAGAGCACGACGTATTTTCACGGTGAGTTTCTTATATAATGTGGGACACCAAATCGACAGGAATCTCTCAAGGGCAATCAATACTAAACTCTGAGTCGAAACCGACAATGATATGTCACTGAAGAAAATGGACATCTTGCAGAGAAACGTGCCTCCATTTCCATGAACGAGGAAAGCGTTAGAGCCGATGATTTCTCTGGTTATCATACGAGGGATTAGGAACACTGCCACAAGAAGGTCCGATGCAGCCATGTTAGCAACAAGGACTAAGATCGATTCTCTCATTCGCACGAAGACAGTAATGAGGAGAGTGTTTCCTACCAGGGATACTAACAAAGTTAAGACATGTATTGTTGTGGTAAGTTGGCTAGGACCCTCCGTCATGGCACAATATTCAGGTGAAGAGGTGTTGTTCATGCTTTTACCAACTTCATCTGAAGTCTCCGATGAGGTGTTTGCTCCTGCAGCGAAGATTTGATCGCTAGTAAACACCTGAAGAAAAATAACACAAACACTGAATGGTCGGTACATAGCTTTCTTATGGCCTTGTTGCCACGTTAGTCGTCTTTAGTTCGGCTCCACTTTAAAGGAAATAATTTATTCTTCTACCTAAGACAAAAGACAGATTTGAAAATTTAAATTGATTGCCATCTAATCACTGAAATGTAAATTCATTTCTATAATAAATAGTGGTCGAAACCTCTACTTTCAAAGCATCATATTCCTAACTTTGCACTCTAAAAGATGACATTTCTGCTACCTCTTATCTAGAAATTTAACGTAGTAACCACTTAATCTAAGAGGCCCCAAAAAGCAATTGCTTTAAAAGACCTTGATTTGCATATTCCATTATTTTCAACAAATGTTACCAATGGATGATTCGTGAAAATCGAAACAACACTGTGTCGTTAACTTTTGTTTTAAAGTGGGAAATTAAAAGATATGAAGTAAATGGTGTAAACAGCTGCCCCACCAAGCGCACTCTAAAGAATGTGCGGAATCCTACTGTTTTGGTAGACATTTTTTTTTTGTTTCTTTAATTACGACCCTATTCCCTGATTGAAACCCGTAGTCAAAGATCTTTTCATTCTTTCGTTCTGAACCTCAACGTGGGCCAACTAACATTTGTCGCCAAAAAAGAGCAACAATTTGGACACATTGCGAACAAAACAGCTTTGTACGAGCAATTTGCATAAATAAATGAATGAATAACTAAATAAATAAATAAAAGATTAAATAGAGAAGAATAGAAGTAAAGAAAAAATATTGTATACAGTTACAAAGTCCAGCTTTGCAATGAAAATTTTCAGCAAACCCGAAGACAAACCAACTCTGAGGCACTTCGATTAAAAATGAATTTATGTGATTTCTCCATGCTATCCTTTTCTTGTTGAAATAACCTCGTGCGTGCTTCTAATCAAATGCAGATGAAATGACACACCACAAACCACAAACCCTGTAGTTTACTGATTAAAACTCTGATTGAAATCCATCTAATTTCAGTTGAATATTAGCAAAGTTAAAACATTGTTATGAACTTGACATTTAAGCAGGGATTTTTGCTTTGTGATCTCTTGGGTTCTTTATTACTACTGTCCTTATTTTTAAAGAAAAAAACATGCGTGAACAGAGTAACTTTGAACTGCCCTTCGGCGTTAAATAATTTTGAATCCAGTGCGGAAAAACAACTTTGATCAATCCCACCAAGCCACGAAACCACCACCTACAAAAATAATTTTGAACCCAGCGCGAACAAAGATCCTAAATGCCACCGTGGCTGTCAAAATAATTTTAAAACTTAGTTACAGAAATAATACGCCACGTTCGATATATCAATATTCTAACATGGCTCCGAGGCTTTCAGGTCAAACTTCAATATTCGATGTTGTTTTCTTTGTATGTAAGTCTCCTTTGGGAATTGAGGGACAAAAGAAACTTGAAAAATTTGCAATTTTGATCCGAAAGCCTCGGAGCCATGCTTGAATATTGATATATCGAACGTGGCCTATTCTTAAACCTTCGACTACGCAGCCGTGAACGATGAAATCAGCGACGAAAGCAATTTTAAAGCCCTACTTAGCCTGTGATTCTGTGGCAAGATCGTGCATGGCCGCTTTGGTTTCAAACTTTCATTAAAACAAACTTTATTTTGTGACAAATGATTAGTCACGTGGTCTGATGTTTCTGTGGCAATCATGTTCTTAAACAATATTTTAACAACATTTAGTGTGTTATAAGCATAAATTCCTGCCAGTATTGTATTTTTGTGCATTCCTCTGGTGCTCAGACTTTCTGAAAGATTTTTGATAGATAGGGGCAATTTTAAATTGTAACGTCTTTGTCGACGGAATGGCTTCATGACTGGCGTGGGATTTGACAAGTTTGGGTGCTTAACGCGCCATTTTAATAAGTTTATTTTTATTACTATCGAGTAAATACTTTTAAAGGTACAAAGGAAGCCGGTCGGGCTTACAAACAGACTAAGCAGATTTGAGTGATTTCAGTGCAAACTCCAATTTTCCAATAATTGTTCCAAGCTCTTAAAAACATGGTGAAAAGGGCTGCACCAATTCCAAGCCCGTTTTCCTGTTTTAGTTTCTTTGTTTGCTCTTTTAAAGGAACTCAGTCGTAGTAATTGAGTTATTTTGGACATGTTCAAAAATTTAGACTAAATATGTTTAA
>JAHPZR010012361.1:32500-40000 GCA_019787425.1 Platygyra sinensis | reverse complement strand
GGGCCTTTGGCCCCTGCATCTTAGACTGGTTCCACTATCAGCAAGAGCCCTATATATCATTACAGATGCGCAATCCATGAATGGGTAAAAACTAATCATTTGTACCCAAGAAATCTCTTGGTGTATATAACGTACGCCAAGTTTGTCCACCGCCAGTTAAGACACCGGCTATTCCGTTAAGCGTCGAATAGTGAACCCTCAGAGTTTATTTGATTGTTTCGACATCAAGCACTTCAAGCTTCTTTTTTTGAGTCCTGTCGTCTTAACTATAGCAATTGCCCCATGATTTAGTTTCTCCGTTTATCTGATTTGACTTATTTTTTATTTTCAAGGTCAATGGGAGAATTAAGCGTAATCACCAGATCAAAAACCTCTCCTACTGCGGTTACGATGGTGCAAAGACTATGGAGCGTTGCTTATCTAAGGAAATCCAATGCAAAGGACAAATGCCGGTCAAACCATGTAAGGATCATTTAAATGCATTATAGCAAACACTCTCTCGCATTTAACGTGGTCAAATGCTTGTGCCTAAGCCTTACCGAATACGTAATGTAACCAATAGATCATTTCCCGGACTACCTTGGTGTTTGTTGTATTTCGTTTGTTAACATTAATTAGGAAACACTTGTGGTTCAAGTTCTTTTAGGTCAATTAAACTGTAGGCACCTCTTATACTCAACCTTGTGAGTGAACCGCTATAAGCGTAGTGAACGTCACCACTGAATATTAAGAGTTTCAGATTTGTAGAGTCCCGCGGGGGGGGGGGGGGGGGGGAGAGAGAGCGGAATTCAGCGGCTTTCGCCCTCAGTCTATTTTAAAGCCCTCGCGTATTAGTAGTGGTACGTATCTTGTTTTCATCATCATGAAGAAAAAATGTACACAAAAGCTGCGTTAACATTTTCAATAACACATAGCATAAGGAATACCAGTTTAAATGTAGTGTTTAGGTATTTTGGCGCCAAAGGGTATGCTTTGGGAGGCGTTTAGAGTTTTTTTTTTCGAAATAGGAAAGAGGTTCTGAACGTATTAAACGGGGTATAATATGTATACAGTGTTGAGCCATTAAATGTAGGAACTGCTCGATGAAAACTATTTTTATCTTTGTTATTATTCATCTCTTGAGAAGTTTCGTCAGTTAGCATCGAATATTTCAAGCCCAGTTCCCATCAGTACACTTGGACGAGAGCATGGGGTACGTTCTGATCTGAACATGGGTATCAAATTGTACCTGAAGTTTGACATAGAGAAGGCCGGCACAATTCCACCCAGATTTTTGGGAAATTCCTTCTCTTCCCCGTGCTGCGGGATAAGATCTTCCCCCTTTGTTAGGCAAGCCAGTGTTATTTACATTTCATAAAGTTGTTTTATAGCACTATCCAAGAGGGATTGTCTAGTATCAATATCAAACCTTAAATGATAGAATTCGAACTCAAGGGTGACCGAGATAGAGGCACGAGCTCACAAATATTACTAGAACTTCAGTGTTAATTTTATAGTGCGTGCGTTACAGGAGATCATAATTCATTTTAAAAGCAATACTTTTGTGCCCTATCTTTGTGTCTTAGAGGACGACAGAGTGAAATCACAAGTTTCCCAAGCTCGGAAATAAGCACCCCCTTAATCAGTAGTACTCAGGTTACGCAAAAGTCAAAATATAACGATTCGATTGTTACATTCTTAAGCGTAAAACATAAAGTATGAATAAAGATGAACTTACTTTGCTTCAGGTGTGTGTTTCCTTGGATCTCTTGAGGTTTCTAGGCCGGTGGATGGCATTTAGGTGTTTTTAAGCTGCATTACTTAGTCCTCCATATAGCCTCACTTTTGGTAAACGCCTTTACCAGTATGCCGATAAGTACCAGAAAGAATTCATTTGTAAATTATTAGCACATTTCCAGCAGTTGCTTGAGCGAAAAAAATTTGTTAGTTAAAGCCTGAGTATTCACCAAAAAACTTTTACATTTTAATTTATGCAAGTTTTCTACTTTAAAACCTCTTTACTTTATTCTTTGTGGCGCGCAAATACTTTCGAAAATTTACGGTGTCTCTGAACCCCATGTGCAGAATGTTTTTTAAACTTTGCCAAAAGTTGCATCTCATCATACTTATCAAAATTCTATAATAAGAAAAAATTTCACCGTGCCGTTTTCGAAATATAAGCGTTTAAAGCAGAAATTAGGGTGTTTTAGAAGGTCATAGTGTTGCTATGGTAACCTATTGTGTCACGAAAATAATACCAACGTGTTCACCAATGATTGGGCAGTGTTTTGATACCATGATTGTAGTATCAACTGATAAAGAGTGGTAATAATGACTCATCAAAATCTAAGTCTTGGAAAGTGCTGGAAACTGTTTTGAGCCACCTTAACTCGGCAGTGGGCATTTGTAGTTCAAATAGATCTGCTCTCCGTCTCTTCCAAAACTGACCCAGAATTATGTTAGGCTGATTTGTGATAGTTTCAGAAAGCTAAGAGTATGTATTTTTAGAACCCGAATCGTTCATACTTTTCAAATGCAAAATAGCAGATATCGTTGAAAGTATATCACTGTAAACAGCCGTACGTTTTGAATAGAATATATGTTTATCTTAAAAAGCGAGATTAACGGAGATAATGTTCTGCGGCTGTAGAAGGTTTAGGGTGCGTTCCTTTGGGAGGATCCTGATCAGGATTTCCGATCTGTGGCGTTACTTTCGAGCAAATCCTTTTTCAGATCAGTGATCTATCGAATCCACTCTGGACAAGGATTCATCGGATCACTGATCTGAGTGATCTGCAAACGGATCATCGGATCAGTGATCCGACGCTTTCTTTTGGGTGAAGGATCCGAATTTAATCACTGTGCGCAGCGGTTTTGGCCTTGAATTACATATTTACTTTATATGTGAGATCCATTTCGCGTTCGGTCGACAGTGTTGTGGTAAGACTAAAGTGGTCTTAATTTAAACCTGTTTCTGCCTATTATTGAGTGAACGTCATCACAAAATCGACAAAGTGCCAGTGAATACAAATATTTGAGTGGGTTGTGCAAAACTTTGTTTCGGTTTTACCACAAAATTGTCATGTAACTCCACCGAGTACTCGTGCATGCAACCTCCACGATGGAACCCCTTGCATTGTAACATTGCTTGAGATATTACTACTGGTTATTAATTTGGTCGTTTGCTTTAGCGACCTCTTGCTATTTTGCGGTACATTTAGGGCGGGTTCGTTTGGGATATATTCCAGAATAAGAATATATTCCGGAATATATTTCGGCTATTCTGCTCCTGGGAGCAGAAAAGCCGGAATGAAAATCCAGGTATTCCGGAATGAGAATAGCTCCCAGACAAACGCTTACTTGCAATATTCCAATTATTCTTATCCCGGATTGATCCCAAACGAACGTGCCCTTAGGTTGTTTTAACGCTTTTCGCGCCTATTGTCATGGTAACTGATCCTACGAACCAAACTTCCGTTCTTTTGGTAGGCCATGTTCTGAGCGATCTTGGATCAGAAATCCTGATCCGGATCCTCTCCGAAACAACGCAACCTAAGATTTGGTGTTAAGGTTATCTATGATACGGCGGTGTTCATTAAATCGATCTTGACACAAAATCCTCATCTACATGATTCAACGAAACGAAGTTTAAAAAACCGATTTAATAAACACCTCTCTACCATAGATAACTTTAACACCAAATCTAAACCTGCTAGTAGTTGTATATGTTAAATGATAGGCCCCGTTACTGCATTCCCCTTGCGTTCCGTGTGCGTTCCTTTTGGATTCCCCCGCAAAAAGTGCGTTCCCTTTATTCATACACATAACGGTCGAGTCAATGACGTCACCTGTTGTTATGACCTAGGGCTATCTCGATACCAGAGCCCACGTGCCTTTTGGTCAGCACGAAGACAAAAAATGCGTTTCTGTATACTAATGAAGTGCTTTCCTGCATACCTGAAGTACTATTTCCAAAACGAGAGCGAGTGTTTCATCGGGGTATCCAAACACCGAATGAAAGCACAAGGCCATAGGCCGGGTACTTTTATTGTTTCGATAGTATGCAGAAACGCATTTTTTCCCTAGGTTATAATAACAGGTGACGTCATGGACTCGACCGTTATGCATATTAATAAAACGAACGCATTATGGGATTAACAACTCAAGGCCATATATTCAGAAAGAGCACAACGAGCTTTACAAAATCCTCAAGTTTTGTGTTAATTTGGCCAATATTGAACAAGATACAGCCATTCAAAAACTTCAAATTTTCTAACAAATGTATGGATTGCTGGACACTCGTCTGGAAATCCATACATTTCTTTGCAAATTTTGAAGTTTTTGAATGGCTGTATCTTGTTTAATATTGGCTCAATTAACACGAAACTTAAGAATTTTGTAAAGCTCGCTGTGCTCTTTCTGAATATGTGGGTCTTGCGTTGTTAGTCCCATAATACACGGACTCGTACCCAGGCTTCCACCGTATGAAATCCGGCAATGGAGTCAACGAAAGGAGGACGAGTCGTGTGTCCCAGAATGCATCATTGAGTCAACGAATCTTCCGTTGTACGGCTATCGATGGGAAAGCCTTGAGAGATCTGCACGCTAAAATTGCTCCTTGGCGGAGGTTTTAATCCCATAAAGAGAAGCAATGGTTAGAGCAGCTATTAGCGTTGTTCTAGGCGGAATCTTGCTGCGAACGGATCCTTTGGGGCGAATTTATGACTGGATCTGCTGGGCTCCGTCACTCGAGTGCTCTACCTTGGGTAATAGAGGATAAAGAAAAGCTAAAACTACTGAAACGCCTCCAAATACCATAAAGACGCAAGTTATACACACATCAAGAAAGGTTAGTCGATTTTATTATTTTTTTCCGTTATTTTGAACTATTCCGTACGATCATTATATTCCTTAACAAACTCTTACAATAACGCTATTACGCAATGTCGTAGAGCTTGGGCTACCTGTGATTGAAGCTTCTTCAACTGCATTTTCCTACAACCGTAGAGCAAGGAATTGCAACGCTAAATACTCCACTCACCTCTTGTGAGTCCTTTGTGCTTTTTCGTTATTTTCGCTGCTTTGAGCTTTTGAGGAAGTAGAGTAACTTTTATAATGTGCGAAAGACTCCTTATGTTTGTTGTGAAATGTCTAATCACATGTTGCTGCTTAGGTGCCATCAAAGTTGTTACGAGGCCATCACTTGACAATTAAAAGAAGTGAATACAGAGTGGTCGGCCATACTAATCGACTGGCTTTACCTCAGACGTTTTTGGATTTCTGTGGCAGTTTTCCAATTTACAACATTGAACAAACGTCTTCAGATTCAATGAAGTCGTCTTTGAAGGCGTCTCTTGAGGAAGGCAGAGAAGGTAGGATAGATGTAATTAATGTAATCACCAAACTGAAGGAAATAGTGCCGAATGCAAGATTCTCTTTCAGTCCCCAAAGTTTTAAATTTATAATATTTGCGCAGAAATCTCAAAGATAGCGAGTTCGAGTCGTATTGGAATTTCCCCTTGTGATAGGCAGTGTCAAGGATTTGTGTACAATTAATTTGTTTGAACGACCCAAATTCATTTATGCAACTGGATGACTAGCTTTGGAAGGTGTAAGGGAAGAGACTCTCACAAAGCTCGGAGCGTAATCGAGGCTTGACGTTTTACCACCTGCCAGCAAAAACGGATAGGACAACAAGTTAGAGATAATACTGGGATATTTGGAAGGTATTCTTCGGCATATAACTCTGATATTACTCTAATTTATAACTGAGCACCTTATTTTGTTCTATCTTTCCCGGGAATTTATTTAAAATGTGTATATTAAGTTCTTTGATAAACTGTTCTATAAAGCTAACAGTAGGTAAAATATCTTTTTTGATGTTCCTTTTAACTGGTTCATTTGGGTAAGTTTTCCCAGGCAGCGGCAATAAAACAAAGTGCAAGAAAACAAACTAATTATGTCTTGGCGAACTAAAAAAAAATAGTTTGGCTCTCGCTCCTGTTGCCCAGGGGTGGTTGCGCTCGGCCTCTAGGCCATGACTCTTTTAAAAGACTCTTCCACTGTCTGCAAGCGCCTATAACTCAATTACAGATGCGAAATTCATAGGAGGAAAAACTAATCAGTGTACGCAAGAGATTTTCTTGGTGTACGCCAAGTTTAGTCAACTGCCATTTAAGACATCCCGCCAAATTCGATCCGTTGAAGCGTCAAGAGTGAATCACTCAGGATTTATTTGTTTGTCTCGACATGAAGCACTTCAAAAGCTTCTCGAGTCTGTCGTCTTAACTATACCAACTGTAACATGATCATTAGTTTTCCGTTATCTAATTTTACTTTATTTTTATATTTCAAGGTCATGGGCGAAGTAAGCGGAGTCATAGTTTCTTATATTCGGCCCTATGCAGTGACGATTATTTTAATACTATAGAGGTTTGCTTATCTAAGAAAAACACAACACAGCAAGTAAATGCTCATTCAAAACGCATTCTGGTATTTACGTGGTCAACTGCTACCGGACTGACCAAGGCGAATACATATGTAAGCAAATATCTCATTTCATGAACTACCTTGATTTTTGTTGTAATTTAGTTTGTTAACAGTAATTAGGAAACACTGTGGTTCAAGTTCTTTTAGGTCGATAAACTGTAGGCAGCTTGTATATTCAGATACTTTTGAGCGATGCTTACAAGCGTCGCGAACGCCAATATTCAGAAGTTTCAAATTTGTAGATCACCGCTCAAGAGCGGAATTCTGCTGAGTTCGCTCTCCGTCTGTTTTAAAACACTCGCATATTAGTAGTGATATAATTGTTTTCATCATCGTGAAAAAATGTTCCCAAAACTGACTACTTTGAGATTTTCAATAACATATCGCATAAGGAATACCAGTTTTTATGTGCTATTTAGGTATTATGGCGCTGATGGATATGCTTTAGGAGGCGATTAGCGTTTTTTACGAAATAGGAGAGAGGTTTTGTACGTATAAAACGGGGTATAGTATGTATACTGTGTTGAGTCATTAGATGTAGGAACTGCTCCAAGAAACTAGTTTTTTATCTTTGTTATTATTCATCTCTTGAGAAGTGCGGTCTAATTATGACTAAATCAATATTAATAGTATCCTTTTAACCACCATTTGGTTACCCGTGGTTAATCGTGATTAATCGTGGTTACCAGTGAAAAAACTGCATTTATCTGCATTATGTAATCGTTTTTCCAAGCTGAACTGGAAAAAAGAAACAAAAACTTTGTAGAATAGGAATTAAAATGATACACTATGTCATAAAACTAACTTTTGGGCTCAGAAGGCACGTTTTTATTGGTTTAGCGACAGCTGACCGTGAGTAATGGCACCATTTTTACATCATACTTGCGTGCTAGAAGCATTCCGTTAACAGCATTGTGTTGAGCGGACAAAATTACACAAGATCACTTGTTTTATCACGCTTTTGTACTTCATGTCATGACTTCTCAATGTTTTATCAATGGTGAAGCGTTAAAAATAGAATAAATTAATTAA
>JAHPZR010012361.1:5000-27500 GCA_019787425.1 Platygyra sinensis | reverse complement strand
AGGAGAAATGAAGTAAAACCTTAATGGAGCTCACGAACCAGAATCAGTATAAAATAAATTTCTGAAGCCTGACACTTGAGTTGTGAACATCTGTTTATGTTTTGAAAGTTATTATCGGGTTACTGCAAAGTATTTTTCCAGTCTATCTGGGCCTGATCAGGCACGAATGACCGGGTGCTGGCTAAGATATGTAGAGTTGATTTCTGGAATCTTCAGCCTTAGTTGATCGTATTGCTGCTGTCAACATACAAGCAAAAACAATCTATTACCATATCCATTAACTGTCGGTGAGTCCCCAATGTCAAACGAGAACCCCTTGACTTGACGAGCAAACCACAAGTCGATCCTAGCAGTTCGTTTAGGGCCACATCTATGAGCAAACCTCATGCGAATTTTCCCTGTGAATGGATAAAAACAAAGACAACGATCAAAATTCTCTAAAAACACTATCACAGTGTTTTCACTTCGCCAGTTATTCTTTATCGTATACATGCTAGCTCTTTCATCTTCATCTCTGGTCTCAAATACCTGAAAGTAGACATCCTGCGAGCAGGCGCTCCTTCTTTCTTGGTAAGAGAAGAGTCTGTTCGCAGGCTACAAAGTAGACATCACCATGGCTCTGAAATTCAAAATGCGCTGGTTTCCAGACGAAGCAAGCTACGGAGCTGAAAATTGTAAAATTTAAAGATTTGCCCCATCTGATGCCTGGTGAGAATAACAACTTTTTTGACTCTTTAGTTTTAAAAGTTAGAAAATGATGACGTCATGTGAAAGTCCAGCAACGCAGCAAACTAAATAACCTCATTTCTTCAATAACTAGGAATATTAAACAGAAGTATTTTTCTAAAAAAGATACCTTGAGTAGCACGAATTCCACCTTTTGTATTCACAGACTGCAAGTGATCCACCCAAGTAATGTTAACGTCACTTCCGTAATATTCTTTTCCTTTAAATCCACTTGGAAGGAAGGACTCAATGGTTCTCTGGGCTGGGAGCAGGTTAAACGGCTCTCGGTTGGTGAAATCAAATCATTGCTTTCTTGGACTTGCTAACAAATTTATAAGCGAAACAGAGATGTATGATAATACCTGCAAGACTCCAAAGCACTCTTAGTCACACAGAGGTTATTATAGTTTCACTTTCCAGCTACTCAGTCTAGAAAAATTTATAACATAGCTATATGGTAGCGCGCGCTCTGATTGCCTAATTTTTTATGAAAAAGAAATGTATGGTTCATAGAGATGGTTCAGGCTGATGTCATTGTCGGTGAAATTTCTGGCCAGCAAAAGTTTTTTCTCGCAACTTTTGTCGAGTAAAACTTGACTTTAGCTGTTACTGATGGCTAGTATTATTCAACATTTGAGTTTGGGTTTCTCGATGACTTTGAAGATTTAGAAAACGTGTCTGAAATGGCGGCAGAACCATCGGAAGCGTCAAAAGATCAACACAGCGAAAGTGCTACCGGTGAAAACAACACGTGCACGTGCACGTGTATGCACGTGGAAACAACACGTGCACGTCCACGTGCAGAATTTGCAATTTGATCAGTGCAGAAAAAGCGAATTTTTAGCGTGAAAAATGTCTTGCTTTGTTATAAAAGCAATGGACAATGTCTAGTGTGCGTCCATCCAATTCGATATGCACTTGGATAGTTGGGAGAGCACTTAGGTAGCTAGAGATCTCTTACGCTAGCCCTCGTGCTCTCCCAACTTAACTATCCGTAAGCATCCCGAATTGGATGGACGCACGCTAGACATTGTCCATTCCTTAAGATGACAATTACTCGGCGCGGACTGGTTATTAAGTAATTAATTAATATTCACCTGATCTCCAGCTGCTCTTTTAATAGGAACAAAGGGAAAGCATAGCGCTGTTTGTTTCAGGAGGCTTTCCTTGGGGCACACGTAGAAAAATGAGGATGTGTTCTACTTGCGCTAAAGGAAGCTGAATAAATACCCGGGGTTTGATCAAAGATGCGCCCCCAAACGAACTGCTAGGATCGACTTGTGGTTTGCTAGTCGAGTCACGGGGTTCTCGTTTGACATTGGCGACTCACCAACAGTTAATGGATATGGTAATAGATCATGTTTTTGATATTATGTTGACGCAACGATACGATTGTCTAAGGCTGAGGATTCCAGAAATCAACTCTACATATCTTAGCCAGCACCCTTCGTTTCTCTCTCCGGACACTGCGTCACCTGGAATATATTCGTGAATACATTGTTGGCACATTAATCACTTTAATTTTCCTTTTTTACTTTGAATATTTTTAAAATCGTAATACCGATGCAAATATAATTTTAATATCTTCGTATATTTTCCGTTTGTCATTAAGGTGGAGATGCTGGGACTACTTCGAATGCCGCAGAGGTGCTTGGGAAAGACTGAAACCTCGATTTAACGAAGTCGCTGGGGACCGGCCAAATTTGTTCGTTAAATGGAGGGTTTGTTATATCGAAAACCTCAATATAACGAATTTAAGGGGTAACGACCAAAATGTTCGTTATATCGAGGTCATAGTTCATGATTGATTTGTAACACAGGTGACTTCTGTGGAAATACTATGATGCCAATGTCTATGACAAATAATAAGCCATTGACTGAAGGGTTGTTGTCTCTTTACCATATGGATTAAATGATTTGCTGACTGTTGATCTGTTCAGCGTTTGTCTCCTGTCGCGTGTTGACACTGTAATTCATTATATCGAGGTAAATTGTACGTTTGGGCTTCCGGATTATGTTCGTTATATCGCCAGAGGAATTCGTTATATTGAGGTTCTATTCCATACATTTTACTGTAATTTTCACCGGGACTTACAGTATCGTTCGTTATATCGAGGACTTCGTTAAATAGAGGTTCGTTAAATCGAGGTTGCACTGTACTACCTGGCTACCTAGACAACACCACCGACGGTCATCTGCTGGTTGAAAACAAAGAAAAGGCCCTAAGTGATCACCTGACCATTTGCATCAGTCACGAACGAGTTGAGGTCACCAACCACCGTGGTTACCAAGCTGTGTACGACAGCAGATACCTCTTTGTCCTAGATGGCGGGCCGATTGAGCATCCGGGATATCCCTGGGCCAAACCTGAGACCGATATCTGGCCGAGTATGAACCGTGTGATCCAATTAACCTTTTTTCTGCGAATTTAGGAATTAGCCACAGAAAATGAAGGGTGAGGTAGAAATGGAGTGAATCGTTTTTACATCACAGCAAGGAGTGAATATTTTTGATAACTGTACGATTGGATAATACAATTCAATAACTTTCATTGACTTAGCTATCATGATATTATGAACCATTATACCATGCTCTACAAATATAGAAATGGCACGCCCAATTTTTATTTTCTATTTATTTCAGTTTTATATATTCTGGGGCATCTGTTGGATATGATACATATGGTTATAGCTTACTGCTGTTATTTAATAGGTAAATGAACTGCTTGAAGTTCGGAGAAGATAAGAGTTATGACCATGAGCTAACGTGTTATGTGTCCTTTTCAGTAATGATTCAAGCGAGACAAAACTATGTAAAACAGTTTCAAAAACAACTTACTTGCCAGGGGTGGTCGAAAAGTTGTTTCAGAGGGACTTTTCCTGTTAAATTCCATATTCATATTTTTTCGGTTGTTATCGCCTACTGCCGCTTCCTTTGTTAACACCGAGAAATTGAGTGAAGCATAAAAAAATCTGATTAATTCTGTTTTTTTTTCGATTATGTTCAAATTTTAACTTTTCTGGATAGCTAAGGTATAGAGTACAGTGCTGCCGTTGTGTAAGCTGTTATTAACGCGAAAGTGATATATCACCGGTTTGAAGTCATTTTTTTTTAAAGAGGTTTTGTGCAACGCGTGGGTTCAGCGTGATTTTGTAATCAGAGATTTCTGTTTACTCCGAAGGAAAAATACTCGAAAAAGGTCATTTCATGGACCTTTCAAACGAATATAAATTTACACATGTCCCAAAATGAGTTTGCGGTGAAAAAAAGGTTTTTTTATGATCCCTGGTTTTTAATTTTAATTTCCCGCAAAACGTGTGTTGACAATGAGTTAAGTTCAAGATTCTATTCCACTAATATCGACAATACCCACTTAAAATGCCCTTTCTGATTCAAATGCTGTAAGACAAAGAGGTTTATCAGCCTGCCTCTGAACATCATCCGTTATAACTGATGCAGTGATACGGGAAGTTGATTTGTTGTTTGTTAATGACAACTGGATCAACACGCTTTGTCTTTTCGCCAGTGTCTCAAGTATAAGTTATGATTAGTGAGTGAATGTGTATGAAGGGAAGTTCTCCAGGATATCTTCGAAAGTACTCTAGACAGAATGTGGAAGCCATGCTAAAAAGTGTCAAGGATTATTTTTTTCAGCAGTGAAGAAAGCTATTCTTAATTTTCCTCAAGGATATATATTTATTCAGCTTCTTTATAGGGAGTTGGCACGTCCTCATTTTCTTACGTGTGGTCCAAAGAACACCTCCTTAAACAAACAGCGCATTGTTTTCCCTTTGTATGTTCGCATTAAAAGACCAGCTGGAGATCATGTGGATATTAATTAATTAAGAACCAATCGGCGCCGAGTACGTCGTCATTTTTTTAAACTCCGAAGCTGGCGAGTGGAACCACAACAACCTGTGTGTAGCAGACTAAGAGTGCTTTGGCGTCTTCTTCCATTTCAAGAAAGATGACTTTTTGTCGTATATTTGCAGTTCTTTCCGCCTTGACAGTATTACATGCCACAGCAGGTATTATTATACATCTCTGTTTCGATTATGAAATTTATTAGCCAGTCCAAGAAAGCAATGATTTGATTTCTCTAGCCGAGAGCTGTTTAAGCTGCTCCCAACCCAGACAACCATTGAGTCCTTCCTTCCAAGTGGATTTGAAGAAAAATACATATAACGGAAGTGACAGTAACATTGCTTGGGTGGACCGTTTAAAGTATGTGAATACAAAAGGCGGAATTTGTACTACTCAAGGTATCTTTTTTAAAAAAAAAAATACTTCTGTTTAGTATTTCAAGTTATTGAAGAAAGGTTATTTAGTTTATTGTGTTTCAGATCTCTTGGCTCTCCCGCGACGTCAACATTTTCTAAATTTTAAAACTAAAGAGTCAAAAAAGTTGTTATTCTCATCAGGCATCAGATGGGGCAGATCTCTATTTTTACAACTTTCCAGCTCCGTAGCTTGCTTCGTCTGGAAACCAGCGCATTTTGAATTTCAGAGCTATGGTGATATCTACTTTGTAGCTTGCGAACAGACTCTTCTCTTACCAAGAAAGAAGGAGCGCCTGCTCGCAGGATGTCTACTTCCAGGTATTTGAGACCAGAAATGAAGATGAAAGAGCTAGCATATTACGATAAAGAATAGCTGGTGATGTGAAAACAATGTGATAGTGTAGTAAGAGAATTTTGATCGTTGTCTTTGTTTTCATTCATTCACAGGGAAAATTCGCATTAGGTTTGATCAAAGATGCGGCCCAAAACGAACTGCTAGGATCGACTTGTGGTTTGCTAGTCGAGTCACGGGGTTCTCGTTTGACATTGGCGACTCACCGACAGTTAATGGATATGGTAATAGATTGTTTTTGTTTTTATGTTGACGCAACTATACGATAATTTATTCAAGAAACACTTGAAGACTGATCTTTTTAGAAAAGCATATAATGCTTAACTTTTTGATAATTTAGAATGGGATTTATGGTGATATTTTTATAAATAAGACTGTAAATAATTTTTTTTTAATTTATTCATATTTTATTACTGGTGGGATATTTTTAATTATTTTAATATTATGAATTGTAAAGCGCTTTGGTCAATTAGTGGAGTTAGCGCTATATAAATTATTATTATCATTATCATCAACTAAGGCTGAGGATTCTAGAAATCAACTCTACATATCTTAGCCAGCACCCTTCGTTTCTCTATCCGGACACTTTGCGTCACCTGGAATATATTCGTGAATACATTGTTGGCACATTAATCACTTTAATTTTCCTTTTTTTACTTTGAATATTTTTAAAATCGTAATACCGATGCAAATATAATTTTTATATCGTCGTATATTTTCCGTTTGTCATTAAGGTGGAGATGCTGGGACAACTTCGAATGCTGCAGAGGTGCATGGGAAAGACCGAAACCTGCTCATATATTCCAACGTACTACCTGGCTACCTAGACTACACCACCGACGGTCATCTGCTGGTTGAAAACAAAGAAAAGGCCCTAAGTGATCACCTGACCATTTGCATCAGTCACGAACGAGTTGAGGTCACCAACCACCGTGGTTACCAAGCTGTGTACGACAGCAGATACCTCTTTGTCCTAGATGGCGGGCCGATTGAGCATGAGGGATATCCCTGGGCCAAACCTGAGACCGATATCTGGCTGAGTATGAACCGTGTGATCCATGGTTCATCCCGGGCTGGGACTGGTCTCTGTAAGGTGGCCATCTCCTGGGTATAGCAGTCCTATACTGAGAACAAGAGGGCGAAAAAGTTGGAAACATTTTCCAATTTTTTTTCGTTTCCTATGGCTGTACTCTAACAATACTGTAGTGATAAGAAAATAAATGCATTGTACTTCGTATGAATGTTTTATTCCTGGTTACTCTTATCTAGCTCCAAAAAACCCTTTACAATGTTTAAAAACACGCAGAAACTTGAGCAAAAATTGTAAAAATTGTCTATCGGACAAACTCCAGATCAGAGAAACTCCCTGAATAATTGCTTGTCGATGAAAGCCAACACAACCAATTAACCTTTTTTCTACGAATTTAGGAATTAGCCACAGAAAATGAAGGGTGAGGTAGAAATGGAGTGAATCGTTTTTACATCACAGCAAGGAGTGAATATTTTTGATAACTGTATGATTGGATAATACAATTCAATAACTTTCATTGACTTAGCTATCATGATATTATGAACCATGATACCATGCTCTACAAATATAGAAATGGCACGCCCAATTTTTATTTTCTATTTATTTCAGTTTTATATATTCTGGGGCATCTGTTGGATATGATACATATGGTTATAGCTTACTGCTGTTATTTAATAGGTAAATGAACTGCTTGAAGTTCGGAGAAGATAAGAGTTATGACCATGAGCTAACGTGTTATGTGTCCTTTTCAGTAATGATTCAAGCGAGACAAAACTATGTAAAACAGTTTCAAAAACAACTTACTTGCCAGGGGTGGTCGAAAAGTTGTTTCATAGGGACTTTTCCTGTTAAATTCCATATTCATATTTTTTTCGGTTGTTATCGCCTACTGCCGCTTCCTATGTTAACACAAGAAATTGAGTGAAGCATAAAAAAATCTGATTAATTCTGTTTTTTTTTCGATTATGTTCAAATTTTAACTTTTCTGGATAGCTAAGGTATAGAGTACAGTGCTGCCGTTGTGTAAGCTGTTATTAACGCGAAAGTGATATATCACCGGTTCGAAGTCATTTTTTTTAAAGAGGTTTTGTGCAACGCGTGTGTTCAGCGTGATTTTGTAATCAGAGATTTTTGTTTACTCCGAAGGAAAAATACTCGAAAAAGGTCATTTCATGGACCTTTCAAACGAATATAAACTTACAGATGTCCCAAAATGAGTTTGCAGTGAAAAAAAGGGTTTTTTTTATGATCCCTGGGTTTTAATTTTAATTTCCCGCAAAACGTGTGGTGACAATGAGTTAAGTACAAGAATCTAGTCCACTAATGCGACGACACCCACTTTAAATGCCCTTCTGATGCATATGCTGTGAACAAAGGAGGTATATCAGCCTGCCTCTGAACATCATCCGTTATAACTGATGCCGTGTTATGGGAAGTTGATTTGTTGTTTGTTAATGACAACTGGATCAACAAGCCTTGTCTTTTCGCCAGTGTCTTAATTATAAGTTATGATTAGTGAATTAGTGAATGTGTAGGAAACGAAATTCTCCAGGATATCTTCGAAAGTACTCTAGACAGAATGTAGAAGTCATACTAAAGAGTTTAAAGAATCACTTCTTTTGAACAATGAAGGAAGCTATTCTTAATTTTCAACGCGCTTTGTCTTTTCGGCAGTGTCTCAATTATATGTTATGATTAGTGAATTAGTGAATGTGTAGGAAAGGGAATTCTCCAGCATATCTTCAAAAGTATTTTAGAAAGAACGTAGAAGTCATACTCAATAGTGTCAAGAATCACTTTTTTGAGCAATGAACAAAGCTATTCTTAATTTTCCTCAAGGATATTTATTCAGCTTTTCCACGCGAGTAGAACACGTCCTTATCACTAGTCCTACGTGTATCCCAAGGAACGACCCCTAAAAGAAACAGTTTCAAGATCAACTGTAGATCACTCCACGTGGATATTAATTAATTAAGAACCAATCGGCGCCGAGTACGTTGTCATTTTTTCTAAACTGCGAAACTGAGGAGTGGAACCACAACAACCTCTGTGTAGCAGACTAAAAGGGTCTCTTCATATGAGCCCGGTAACCGGGCTGGCTCGGTTAGCGGGACGAATTCTGTGATGTGTTCATATGGGAAGTTTCAGCCCGGTCGACCGGGATGAATTCAAAAAAACACGACCAAAACGGTAGAACATAAATTTGTATTGTTCGCGACAGTCATAGCTTTGTGGGCTCTTGTAACTTTACTAATAAAGCTAATTCGCATTCTTCTTAAGTGGTATACATACAAGACCAAAATTATGACATTTTGGCCGCTATGTTGTGAGAGCGAAGCTATTTTGTTTAAAAAGTTTCGTCCCGGTCACCGGGCTGGAGTGTTCATATGGGAGAGTTTTCATCCCGGTTACCGAGATCTCGGTCGCAAAGACCGAGATCTCGGTTACCGGGCCTGCCCGGCCTCTCATATGAACACATCGATATTTTTACAAAGAAAAGAGAGGCGAGGCGAGGCGAGATCTCGGAAACCGAGCCAGCCCGACGTAGCCCGGTCGACCGGGCTCATATGAAGAGGCCCTAAAAGGGTGCTTTGGAGTCCTCTCCCATTTCAAGAAATACGATTTTTTGTCGTATATTTTCCGTTCTTTCCGCCTTGACAGTACTACATGCAACTGCAGGTATTACTTTTCATCTCTGTGTCGCTTATAAATTTGTTAGCCAGTCCAGCAATGTTTTTATTTCACTAGCCGTGAGCTGTTTCAGTTGCTCCCAACCCAGAGAACCATTAAATTCCTCAAGTGGATTTGAAGGAAAGAAATATCACGGAAGTGACAGTAACATTGCTTGGGTGGACCATTTGAAGTCGGTGCTACACAAGGTATCTCTTTTTAAAAAGATACTTCTGTTTTATGTTCCAAGGTTTTAAGGAAGGTTATTTAGTTATTGAGTTTCAGATCTCATGGCTTTCACGTGACGTCTTCATTTTCTAAGATCTACAACCAAAGAGCCAACAATGTTATCCTGCATAAGAGGGCATAAATTTATATCTGTTTACAACTTTTCGGATCTTTCTGCAGGTACCCATATCACACTTAGCTTTGGGTTGGGATTATGGGTAGACAATAGACTGCGGCGTCACTTTCCTTTAATGGTTATTTCAATTGTCCGGAGCTTTGAGGCTCTTTTGTTATTATAACAAAGGTATGAAAGAACCGACGGTTAGCAAATTTCCGAGCGCGAGATTCAAAATCTTCGTTAATGACCGGTTGATGACAAAATCGACCCTTCTCGGGGTGGGCAAAGGATATAGTAGGCTGCATCAACGGTAGATTTACCGAGGGACGGAAGGGGGGATTGTGTTGCACGGACATAGCAGAGGATCAGTCTGATAAAAGACCGTTTTATCTGGCAGTTTTCGAACAAATCCTTATTTAAAAGTTCTTCCAAAGTTTTTGGGAGTAATAGATGTTTCTTTAGAAATATCGTAAGATCTCAAACGAAGTATCTCCACTTGGGATGCGACACCAAAATTTTTGATTCACCCGGTAAGCCCGAGCGAAATTTTCAACGAATTTCGACAAACAGCGTCATTCAAGCTCATGGAGTATCGAAGTTTGTTTGAAAATGCTAAGCAATTCTAGGAAATATTTTGGAAATGCTAACTATCGCAACGTTTTATTAACAAGTCATTAAACTTGAATTGCTGTAAAAATATGGCGCAGAAAACAAAAAAGCGATCGAGGCGCTGCTTGAACTGACAATGACTGATCCGTCCGGTTTTACTTACCACGGCTGATTACCACTGGCGATTAATTTTAAAATGGCAAGTTTAATGAAGAGACTATTATGAAGAGGTGTTTACAAATTTAGCCATTTAACTCGCAGACCTTTCTAAGTCCATAAGATTCAATAAGATGGTATTTATAAAGTGCACGCTTGGTATTGTGGTTTTGTTAGTATTGCTTTTGTCTTTTAATCATCAACAAACTTTTAATTACCAAAAAAAAAGCTTTCTAGGTGATACGCGTGCAGCGCATTGGCTTGTTTTTCGTAGACAACTTAGCTAAGGTTCTATTTCTAACGAAGCCTGTATTAAGAAACCATCCGGCCAAACATCATGTCGAAGCATTTTTTGATTTTCGCGGCCAGTTGGCATCATTGATCCCTCGTTGGTTTAATAATAGCCAACTTAGCGCTAATTATGCTAATGTAACTTGACAACAATCATCTTGACTTGACTACAACCAGTACACGATAATCATCCACCGGGAAAGATCATCCTATGAGAATATGTTTTCTAAGTTTAAAATTGAGAAGCCTGAGTACGTTCTATATAAACGGGGACGGGCACATAGGAAATCGCATTGAGCAAAGCATAAAGACCATTTCTTTGCCATTAATTGGTTTCTCATAATTATATCCTTGCATGAACGAAAAAACGGTTTATTGCACGCTCATGTTTAGTTTATTGCATTCGTCGCGTGGGCGGTGTTATAAATCAAGTTTAAAGGTCCGGTAATACGGGCAACATTTTTCTTCAACTTGTCTCGCAACATTGTTGCGGTGCAAGTTGAAACCCCCTGTTGCGCTTATTACCGCTTTGATGACCAACGGGTCTCGCAGCAAAATACAGTGTTGCAAGTCTGCAAAATTTTACACGGTCAATCGTGTGAAAATAAAGATGGCGCCCCCCCCCCCCCCCCCCCCATGCCAAAAAAAAGCCCTCACGAGCGAGACATTTGCTCAAAGTTTCTTTATTTGTTAGCTAAACAGTACAAATGAACGTCATTTGCTTATTATGTTGAAGAGAAACAACATATAATTAAAGTTTGTAGCTCGGAGGATAAGCACACGAACAAAACCGCTCGAAAGAGTCATCCAGCAGAAATGTAACAACAACATCGACTTTTATGTCACGAACTCCATGACTCGTCTATTGTTAGCCTTCCTACTGTATATTATAGAAGTAAAAGTGAAACTTACTCGGCCATTGAAAGCTTCGACCTTCACTAATCTTGTCCGAAGAATGTTTTCGAATATCCCGAGGTTCTCTGTGTACATTTTGCCATGAATGGAGGTAAAAAAAAAAGGCCCAAATAGGGCACAGCGAAGCAAAATGCTAACTGCAAGCTGTATGCAGTTTTCGAATGCTACATTAAATACCCTCGAAATAATTCGCCGATTTACATGGACTTTTTCTATCCAATATTTCACTCTAGCACTAGATTCCAGGCTTTCCAAATCCGACCGTACATCTTGACAAACGCATAAGGCGATTGACTTAGCCGCTTTTTAGAATTGACCGCGGGCGGGATTTCGTCAAGGATCGGTCACGGCTTCTATCGAGTTTCGCAAGTTCAGAGCCCGATTTACATGGATTTTTTTTTTTAATATTCAGATAAATTTTAATATTTCTAGATGCAAGGATAGCTACATTTCTTAAATCCAACCGTACATCTTGAAACAGTAACTTTAAATAGAGCGAAATTTAAACTTACGCTGAAAATTTTGCTGTTTTTCTGCGATTTTCGGGTCATTTTTCGGGGGCCTGGGGACGAAAAGAAAAATCTGAAGCAAATGTCACCCAATTTTTTGCCATGCTTCTTTCATATAATTTAGCTTTCCGACGAAGTTCCACTTCGACTTCTGGTCGTCTTTTTCTTTAAATTTTCCGTTTCAGCGAAGTTCTCTCAATATGAAGCTTACTGTTGTTTCAGATAGATAGCCGAAAAATTGTGATTTTCCGACAGTTCTTCCAAGTTTCCTGCTTGCATTGTTTTGAACGGACAAACGAGGCGTTCCAAGGACTAATGATAGTCCTCAAGGTCGTTTTAAAGGGCAAATTGATGACTTTCCTCCCGGACTTTCCGAGAGTTACTGGTCTATTTTGCATTCAGGTTCGTCCCCGGGCTCTTCTTCGTTGTCCACCATGTTTTTATTTTATTAGTTGCCGCGCTCCACGACGAGCAATCACAAGGGTTAAATTCAAATTTGTTGCGAGACAAGTTGTAGCTTCAGTGGTAATACGAGCAGCAAAACTGGAATTTGTTGCAGAAAGTAGAACTCGAGTCTACTTTGCGCAACACGTTGCCTCAACTTGCAACACAGTATTTTGTTGCGAGACAAGTTGGTCACAACGTGGTAATACGCGCAACAATGTGTTTCAACTTGTAATGCAACAATGTTGCGAGACAAGTTGAAGAAAAATGTTGCCCGTATTACCGAACCTTAAAACAAAACGAATTTAAGGTTATTCCTCACAATTTCACTGCGCATCCTTTCTGCGCATAATTTATGGCGTCATTTAGCGCACCTGCGTGCACGCGCATATTGAAAACATGGCGGATTTGCCTTGATATTGAGCGCTGTCAGTTGGAAAATGGCTATTGTTCACGAACGAGCACGGGCAACCCAACTTTTTTTCAGTCATTGTAATCAACTTATCATAAACTTTGCTTGAGGAAAGACTGATCTGATTCCTATTGCTGAAAATTGAATAAATAACGAAACTAGCAAGTAAAATGTGGTCTTTTCTATTTTGCCCTATGGTAACCATGTCAAGAAATTTGGTTGAAATTTTAATCAAGAATTCAGCTTTCTGTCTAAATCAAACTTAAAAAGTTTATTTGTGTCCGATACAATGCATTGACTCCGGTTTAATGCGTGTTCTCATGAGTCTCGGTCACAAAAATTTACAATTATTACTGGGAATGCGTTCTTGTAATAAGCATTAAATAATGCCAAAATGGGTCATTTTCAATGCCCCAGTGCTCCTTAATGAGTATGGGCACCTCCCTTTTTTATTTCAAAATTGAAGTTCTCATATGATAAATATTTAGTGGGCAAAGTTTGAACGAAAATCTATTGTCAGTTTTATTTCAGGGGAATTACCTTATGAGTAAACAGCAAAATTGATCTCTTTAAGTTACTCGTGATCGCTTGTTCGCAAAAAAGGAAAAGAGAAATACACTTGTGCAGAGAATGCCACAATGACACAAGCTGGATTCTAAAGCGAACGGTGAAATGAAAGTGAAATCGTTCAAACGAAAAAAGGTGCGAAAATCAAACTTAAAGTTTCTTTTATATTCCATGTGTCGCGCGGGCGGTCATCAAAAACAAATTTAGAACAGGGCGAGTTAGAGTGTGTGTAGCAAAACTGATCGTCCCCAGCTATTCGCGATCGCTTGCTGACAAAAACATGAAAAAATAAATGAGATAATGGCACAAGTTGGAACACGAAAACTTAAGTTAAGTCGTTCAAAGGGAAAAGAGTGTAAGCATCACAATTTAAGCTTCTTTTATATTCTTTGCGCCTTTGGTAAATTTTAAAAAAAGGCAATTTCGATTTAGTGAACCAGAAGCAAGGAAATTTAAAGCGCACACGGTATAACTAAAATATTGTGTCCTTAGCTGCTTGCAATTACCGAGCAAAAAGTCTTTGGGTCACTTGGGATTAGTCTTTATTTGGAGTTGTTTTGTTTCCTGTCTTTTATTTCTTTTGTTTTACGTAAGCTTACGTAATCTGTGCTCCGGTACCTGCAGAAAGATCCAACTTTTCAGCTCAGTAGCTTGCTTCGTCTAGAAACCAGCGGACTTTGAATTTTACAGCCATGGTGATATATACTTTGTAGCCTGCAAACCGGGCTCTTCTCCTGCCAAGAAAGAAGGAGAGCCCGCTCTCAGGATGTCTACTTTCAGGTATTTAAGACCAGAGATAAAGATGAAAGTGCTAGCATAAAGACGATAGAAAATTGCTGGCAATGTGAAAACACTGCGATAGTGTTGTAGTTGAGCTATAAATCTTTGGTGTAACTCTTGAAGAGCCGTTTGTGTGTCTCTTGATAGCAGGCCAAACAGCACGCGATACATGGTGTCAGCGAGTGGTAACAGCTTCATCTGACAATGGCTACGACTGCAACCACGACTGCTTCAACAAATCTCACATCCAGTGGAACTGGGACAGCACCCAACGTTCATATGGTTTCGTTTTTCCCAGCCCATGGCCTTAAACCCCCTGGCAACCTCAGCCCTTGAGGGAATTTGGCGGACGTCTGGAAGTCATACAAGCAGGTATGGGAAAATCGTATTCTCTTAATTCCGGGCTACGCTCGCACACAGACGAATACGTACAAGGTTACATCGGAACGAAAGGGCTGAAAATTTACAATGCCTTTCAATTCGTTGAGAATGAGCCCGACAGAAGGTCTTAGAAAAGTTTGATGAGTTGGCCAGACCAACGAAGCGTACTAACGGTATGTTTTCAATAGCTGCATACAAGAAGAACAAGAATCTATTGACGCTTATGTCACTGTTCTTCGTAATCTAGACGAGTCATGCAATTTCTGTGATTGTATGCGTGGCTCTCAGAGACCACGTTGTTTTAGGTGTTAACAACAATTCAGAGGCCTTACGCTCAATCAGTGTATCGATACGTGAAGAAGCAATGAAGCCACGACCTCTCAAATGAAAGTTGGGATGCCGTTCACAAAATCGGCGAAGGCAAAAAAAAAGCACTGGAAACCCCCATGAAACTGGAAAATTATCGGAATGCGTCAAAGAAACGGCCTAAAGAAGTGCCTATTTTGTGGAGGCTCGCTCGTGCTACAGAAAGACAAATGTCCTGCATGGGGACAGAAATGCTCTGGATGTGGAGGCCGAAATCACTTTAAGAGTGTCTGCAAAAAATCCAAATCACACGAGGTTCACGGAATCTCTCAAATGCCTTAGGAACCCTCATCAGACGAAAGCGACGTCGAGTTTCTCGCTGGAGTGGCTTTAGAGTCCAAGGAAACTGACGTCCACGCTGTCGGCTTCGCCAGAGAAATTTATCCCGAGATGCTAGTTGATAACAAAAAGGTCATCTTTCAAATTGACTGCGGTGCATCAATCAAAATCATTCCGGCAAAACATGCACAAGGTCACGAAATCAAGTCGACCTCGAAAACACTTCGAATGTGGAATGGATCACAACATAAACCTATATATCGGCACGGCACGAATCATCATGCGCAGCCCCAAAACACGAAAGAAGTATTCTGTGGAATTTGTTGTCGTCGAGAGCGGACTAACACCCCTTATCGGGGCAAGGGCTGCACAAGGAATGGAGATCATCACTGTTAATGATGAAAACTTCATAATAACCTCGCCCCCGCCCCGTAGGAATGAGTTGCAAGTCAAACAGATAACTGCTGAAGAGCTGTTAAAGCGATTTACAGGCGTATTTGACCGCCCTCTGATATCTTTGCCCGGATAGGTCATTGAGAAGTTGACCACAGCGTTAAACCTGTCATCACCCCAACTAGAAGAGTTCCCACAGCTCTTAAAGAAGACTAAAGGGACGAGCTAACTCGATATGTTGAGCAAGGGATCCTAGCACCGTTAGAAATACAAACGCCATGGGTGAGCAGCTTGGCAGCTGCTACCAAGAAATCTGGTGTACTAAGTATGCATCGATCCACGACCACTGAACGGAGGCACTGAAAAGAGAAACCTATCAGATACAAATACTGGACGAACTTCTTCCTGAAATATCTCAAGCGAAAGTGTTTTCCACAGTTGATCTGCGCTCGGGCTACTGGCTTTGCATTCTAGACCATGAGTCCAGCCTGCTCACTACGTTCTCAACACCGTCTGGGAGGTATCGTTGGCGCCGGCTGCCTTTTGGTTCGTCAGTCTCGTCTGAGATCTTCTTTAAGAGCCCACCAAGAACTAGAAGGATTGAGCGGAGCGCTCGATATAGCAGATGAGATCCAATTGTATGGTGTTGGAAACAATGAAGAGGAAGCCACTGCCAGCCACATCAACATCATCATCATCATCATCATCATCATCATCATTATCATCATCATTTTATCATCATTTATTTGCCTTTATGTGTATAACAAGATTTAAAAATACAGCAGGTTGTTAAACGAGGAGACCTCAGGAAACCACCAGGCTTATAGCAGAGGCCACCTCGTCATCACAATATTAAACGAGGTAAAGACTGCAAAGGAGCCAGTGCAACAGAACCTAACTCGGAAACTATTTTAATAAAACCACACAACAGAAACCTTGAAGCCTTGCTACAAAGATGCCGCGAGCGTAAAATCGCCCTCAACAGAGACAAACTGAAGCTAAAGCGTAAAGAGGTTCCGTTCATGGGACATGTACTGACCCCACATGGTGTGAAAATAGACCCCGAAGAAGGAAAAGCTGAGTAAGACATGCCAAAGCCTGAAGACGTCGAAGGCATACAGAGAATTAACGGATTCCTTAATTATCTTGCAAAGTTCTTGCCTGGCTTAGCCGATGTAATGGAGCCCCTGCGACGACTGACCAGAAGAGATACTGAAGTGTAGTGGACTGATGAACAAGAGAATTCGTTCAAAGAAGTTAGGAGGCTTGTGACCGCGGCTTCCATTCTGAGCTACTATGACCCCAAAGAAGAGCATGCCATACAGTGCGATGCAAGTCAGGTCAAGAGTCTTGAAGCTGCCCTACTGCAAAAGGAAAAACCTATAATTGCATATGCCAGTCGTTCCCTGCCTGACACCGAGACGAGATACGCCCAAATAGAAACGGCGATGTTAGCGATAGTTTTCTCCCTCGAGAAATTTCATAAGTGCACCTTCGGACGACCAGTGATAGTTAGAAGCGATCACAAACCGCTCGAGTCTATTCTCAAGAAGCCTCTATCATCCGCACCTCGCCGCCTGCAAGGCATGATTATGAGACTTCAGAAGTACAATATTGATGTACGCTACGAGTGTGGGACAAAGATGTACATTGCTGATCTTCTATCAAGAGCGTACCTTCCCGAAGTTAGAGGTGAAGACGAGAAAGACCTAGTGAACATGATCAAACCTCTGCCAGAGATCCAGAGAGAAGTCGAAAGCAAACCCTGTAGGTTGTGAAATCCTTGATTCTCAAGGGATGGCCAAATGACGAGTGATTTGCACTAGTAAGCAGCCCCCTACTACGGTCTGCGTACAATGCAAGAGAGAATTGAAGTCACCATTCGGAGAAGAAAATGGCGACTGATGGATCGGCCACACTTTGAGGAAGCCTATCACCAACATCACCCGCCTGTCCCTTGAGTGGAACCCTCAAGGGGTCAGGCGGAAGGGCCGACCGAAGAGGTCTTGGAGAAGGACAATCCAGCAGGAATACGAGGACTTGGGGATGCCGTGAGAGGAAGTGAAACGGACTGCAAAAAGTCGGGTCCGATGGAAGGCTGTGGTGGAAGTCCTATGCTGTGGTCGGAGCGAGGAGGATTTAGTCAAGTCAAGTCAAGTCACTACGGTCTGCGAGATGAGCTGACAGTCCAAGATGGCGTCATTATTAGAGCGCAAAGAGTAGTAATCCCGGCTAGTCTGCGAAAGGAAATGAAGAACAAACCTCACTCCTCGCCCATGGGAATAGAATCGTGCCTGAGACGAGCGCGAGAATGCATCTTGTGGCCCGGAATGTCAGCAGAGATAAAGCAACAAGTAGAAGCATGCGAAATCTGCCGAACATTTCAAGTGAGCCAGCAAAAAGAAACCCTCATGCCACACGAGGTACCGTCGCGTCCCTGGGAAAGGTGGGGAAAGATCTCTTCGACTTCAAAAACAGGACTCAGACCTGATAACAGTTGACTACTACAGTAACTTCTGGGAAGTGGACAAGCTAACTGACACCAAGGCAAGAACTGTCATCTTGAAACTCAAGAATCACTTCGCCAGATACGGATGCCCAGACAACGTTCACAATTCTCCTGTAATGAATTCACAACGTTTGCTCGAACCTGGCAATTCAAGCACTGCACCATCAGGCCTGGAAAGGAAGGAAAGGAAAGGTCGAGTCTGCTGTAAAGACAGCGAACGACTGCTCCGTAAAGCACTTAAAGCTAGCACTGACCCGTACCTAGCAATTCTAGACTGCAGAAACACGCCTACTTAGGGAGTCAGGTCAAGCCCTGCTCAGCGCCTAACGAGTCGAAGAACGAAGACTCTTCTTCCAACAATGAATCAGTTCCCACAACTGCAAGCCAGCAAGCCAGCTGACGACCGCGGGAGGCTTATTGAACGTTAGCACAAACAGAAGTGGTATCACAACCGTACTGCAGATCAGTGATCCAAGATCACTCAGATCATTTTGCATCAAAATAAAAGAAAAAATGAGTCCTTGACCAAAGTGGATTCATCATTTCCTTTGATGTACCGTGATCTGAGTGATCTTGGATCACTGATCCTGACCCAGTTAACCCAAATGAACGCACCTTAAGAGGAAACCACAGGATACCTTTAATTGGCTTTTCAATGATATGGTTATCAATGTGCATGCTGAAAAAACCATAATTTTAGAAGCATATGGTGACACTTTTGACACCTTTTAACACTTCCTTCTATGAAAAAGTAAAGTTAGTGACCGTGTATCACTCAAAGACCCCTCAAGACATCAAGGATAAAATAATGAGTTTTTTTTCTGACTTACTGTCTCACAATGGAAATAGTTGCCTCGTAATTGGTTGTTATTTTTGGAGTGCCGGAGAACATGGAATCCTACCTTTAAGCAGTTGGAAGGGATAGTTCTGATATTTTGCCCATAATACTAATGTTTCACTGTGCATACCATTTGTGTTACTGTGATCCCACAGTGGGAGCATTCGTTAAAACAAAGTTAAATGTTTAGCACGTGGAAACAGTTTGTAAATGAGAAGATAGACAAAACCTATACTGCACAAGGGCTGCGCCGTGTGCAGTAAGCAGTGTGATTGTGGAGCCTGCCCAAGTGAAATGTTTAAGACTGTTCTGATCTTGAAAATAATATTTATTGTCCATGTACTTTAAAAAGGTAAGTTAACATGGATAAATGAGGGACATTCACAGAGTTGTTAAAGGATTTAGCTATGTCCTGTAAAGGCAATGTTTCACATAAAGCTTGCTGCAGAAATTCTGCGCCCTCGTCAACTATTGTGCGAAAGAAATCTCAAGCGCAGAATCTAATTGTGTACTGAATAGAACAAATACTAAAAATTGATTAACCCCCTTGACCTAACAGGTTGCCATAGCAGTTGTATAATCAAACCACTCTTGATATTTAATGAATTATGCTTGAACCATCAAGGTAAAACTTTCTACAAGAAGGGAGATCAAAACCATGCAAATTTTGCCGAAAGTTTTACCTTGATAACCCTTTTCATTGTAATTTCAGTAATTCGCAGCATTTTTGACAGCTTGTATCAAAATAAAGAGAATGATGAGATCACATTTAACAAATTTATTTGGCATTGCCAGGAGGTGCAATGTCTCTTACGGGTGCAAAACAATGATTTTGGTTTCACTTATAATATTGGTGTTAAGGTCAAACCAGAAGCATATTACTTATAATGCTTCTGGTCAAACTGCCAAGTATTTTTAAAGCCGTCAAAGTATCTTTTTAGGTTGGCCATTACGGTCATTCTATTTCTTGTGTATTTAACTTTACTTTGATAAGTATAATTGCCCATAGCTCGCTAATCCGGCATTGGTGGTCAGCAGAGTGCTCAGGTGACATATTTACAGCGAAGGAGAATACAAATTGACAATTTTGTGTAAACGACATTAACAGCAAACGAAACTACTCGCACGTACCTATGAAGAATGATTACGATATAAGTGTGCACTTGATTAGAGAGGAAATTTGTATTATTTCATAGATACTGAGATATCTCAATATCTATAAAATAAACAAATTACACCATGGTAAATGCTTTGTACGATTTTATTCACTCGTTGAGGAGTATCAGAAAACGAAAGAGTGCGCGTAGCGAACGAGTGAGTTTTCTGATACTCCTCAACTCGTGAATAAAAATCGAACGTGCGCATTTTCCATGGAGTAATCTATTTAGTTTATTTTATTTTAAGGTGGCTGAAAACAGTTTCCAGTACTTTCCAAGACTCGCAGTTTCATGGGTCATTACAACCACTCTATACTGGTTGATACCAAAGTCATGGTATCAACAAACTACCCAATCATCGGGAAACAAGTTGCTGTTATTTTTGTGCACAATAGGTCACCATAGCAACAATATGACCTGCTAAAAACACCCTTAATTTTAGCTTTAAGCGCTTATAACTCAAAAACGAGCTCGGTAACCCCCATTTTTTTATCATCGAATTGTAATCAGCATGATAAGATGCAACTGTTGTAAGTTAGTTAACGTAAGTTAGTTAACGTGCTAATTAGAACGAGAGAGCAACCTTCTTTAAACAAGCAATTATATCACGTTAATTTAACTCTCTCGTTCTAATTAGCACGTTACTATTGTACAGTCTTTTGTTACCTCTGGCTATTTTGTTAGATTCCCAATTTTATTTCACGTTGTTATTATCTTTGTTTAGCATTATGTTATAAATTCAAACGTGATTTAAATTAATCCTACTTTCAACTGAAGATGGTCGTTGCACGACCGAAACATGTCTTACAAACTTCGTTTCAAATGTGTCGTTACTTTTATAAAAACTCTTTGCCCTCTGTTTACATTTTACATGATGGGCGACCGGCCTAAGGGTTGGGTTCGAAACTGTATCTTAGCAACGCCTTGAGCAAGCTCTACAAGAACTTGACACAATTTGTGCAGAGCCTTTTTTTGGTAACCTCCTTCCCAGGGCCCTCTTTCTACCTCGAGAACGTACCCTGGTTATTGGGCTGGTAAGATGTGGCTGAAGGGAGGGGCTGGAAAGTAAAAGTTTGTCTCCCCTGAGCTCACCTACTGAGACCAGTAGAGAGTGGAATTTATGACACTCCCGTTGTGATTCGGCAAAACGCGCAGCGAAGGCATTGACACATTCGATATTGGAGTTTAAAGCGTTCAATGCTCGGCTGAAGGATTAGCTCTGTCTTTGGAATTTTGTGCCAATGAAAAAACTTGGCAAAGAACTTGCAAATGACGACCACAACAATAAATGAATTGCGCGGTGAATTTGATTTATTTTTCATCCGGCAAAATCACAACGTATGTATTTACTCATTCGTTTAGAGTGAAATACGTTGTATGTTCGCCTACAAAGTTAGTTTTGGATTTAATTGAATTATTCCCATCGACAGCTTGAGATCATTCTATCCTCTTGCAGCGGGAAACATCTACGAAGAATTTGATATCAACAAAGTGTCCATTGCCCGTTGCCCGTTGCCCGTTGCCCGTTGCCCGTTGCCCGTTGCCCGTTGCCCGTTGCCCGTTGCCCGTTGCCCGTTGCCCGTTGCCCGTTCCCCAGTTTTAGTAACGAGTTTCTAGCAAAATTTGCATACACTTCTCACAGTTTTCAAAAAAACAACGGAATTATGTTGCAAAAATGTTAGTATTATGCCAGCATATGCCTGATGCTCCAGATATAGTATTATGCTCAAAATTATCCTGGCATAATGCTACAGACCCTACCAGTCTGCCGTAGTAGTGAATAAGGCTGAAGTGTTATCAAACGCAGGCGCTAGGCATGGTCCTTGCAACGTCATTTTCGACAAAGCTTCGAATTTTAAAAAAAATGTTTTATAAAAATTATCAAGGTTCAAGCAGGTTTCCAGAGAAGCTTCAGTACAAGGCGGTTTACCACAGGTTAACGCCATCAGAAATAAATGCCGGAAAAGTGAAATTATGCAAATTTAGAAATCGGAAACATGTCAAATTTTCACCGCCAGTCGAAGAGACGACAACTTGTGAATCGTCATTACGTAACATAGCAAAAAATGCGAAAATTGTTTGGAGTTATTATAAGCGATTGTTTGCTAATTGAGTCATAGTTAACTCAAGTGAAGCAACGGGAAAAAGGCTTGTGAGTGATTCCAGAAAAACTGCTCCTCTCACGAACCAAATGAACGGCGCTAATTAAAATTGGAAGGTATTTTTAGGGGCAGCCGGTTGTTCTGGTCACTCGTGCATGACACCTCGGATGTGTAGCAGAGGTGCTCTCCTCTGAAGGTCATGTTCTATTTATTAATAAAGCAAAAATATGTCATTAATATGATCTGAATTCTTTTAATCTCAATGCAGGATTGATATTTGAAAATATAAAACAGACAAAAGCATTAAATATTGTTTTTCTCGCGGTCTCAATTAGCTAGCCGTCGCTAATGATTTGATAATGTAAACATTGTGCTTACACATAAACGT
>JAHPZR010012360.1:30000-48723 GCA_019787425.1 Platygyra sinensis | reverse complement strand
GGGGGGGGGGTGGGGTGGGCGGTTTGGAATTGACTGGTACATAAATATATCACCTGACGGTCGCTGAGGTCGAATAACTGAGTTCCGTCTTCAGAGTAGACATCAACTTTAATACGATAATCACGAGTAGAGTGAAGTCTTTTCGGCTGTTTTCAAGGTTATCATGATTATGGGAATTTATTTCACATTTCAGGACGGGAGGTCATGTACTGCTGCTCTGGGACTACTGCAACTATTACTGAAGTGTTTTCATTTACATCGTGTCTAGACTAGTACCTAGCAGCCGGGAAGTGCTTTTAATACTACTTACCCGGCAGTCTGGAATTGTTCTAGAATTTCCCCGGAAAAACTCACCCAATCATTCATAAAACTGTAGATCTTGTTTAGAAATGTCAAGTGATTTCAATTGTAATTTTGGCTTTGTTGCGGAGGAAATTGTCGTGCCTGGGCATACTAGAAAATCTCGAAGTTTCGTCACTGACTCAGCGTGTCGATCAGCTCTCACTGAACTCTCATACACTAATTTCTACAAACTGATTAAAGTTGGAACACTATGAGAGTATTCAATATTTGTTCAGAAAGGCGAAGCGATTATAATTAAGGTTTAGCGAAGGTTTAGCTCACAGTAGAACTTCGTCGCTTTCAACAACGCTTACTTCCTTTTGGCGCGAAAACCCTTTGTCACGCAACTGAAGTGTTGTTACACGGGACTTTAGTAGTAGTAGTAGTAGTAGTAGTAAATCTTTATTTATCCACGGTACAAAATTCGTCAGCTTTAAAAATACCTAATACTAATATAATAAAAATATTTAAATATAATAAAAATATTTAAATAAAAAAGCTGCTTTCCACGAATGCCGTGCCTTACAGTTCTTTGAGTAATCGTTTAAATTGCCCAAGGGACTCTGCTTCCCTTAAGTTACAAGGAAGACTGTTCCAGAGAATGGCGCCACTATAGCTGAAGCTGTTTTTGTAATAGTTTGTGCGCGGTAATGGAACATTAAGTTTATTTTCAGAGTCCCTTAGGTTATATGCGACTTCTCGCCTTTCAAATCTAGAACTAAGATAGTTTGGAGCCAACCCGTGCAGAGACCTGTAAACCATCGTAGCTCTTTGAAATTGTTGCTGGCAAGCTAGATTTTTCCACCCTAGAAGTTTGAAAAGGTGACCAGCATCTACGTCATAGCTTGAGTAGGTCAAAACACGGGCTGCTCTGTTTTGTAGCTTTTGAACCTTATTCCGTAAGGTTATCCCACAGTTTCCCCAAACAATGTTGCAATAATCAAAGTGTGGCTGTATTAAAGCTTGATATGTTAGTTGTAAGGTCGCCTGAGGGACAAGGTGCCTTATTCGTTTTATGGCCCCAATACCAGAAGCGACTTTCTTTGTTACTTTCTCGATATGGCCATTCCAATCAAGTCTGTCATCGATGGTCACTCCAAGTGATTTTGCAGTAGTGACCTGGCTAACTTCAAAATCATTAATTGCAAATGTCGGGGACTCTGTGAGAGTACTTAGCCTCTGCCTAGATCCGATAAGCATAAATTCGGTTTTAGTCATATTTAGAGTAAGTTTGTTTGCTCTCAGCCAATTGTGAACATTTTCTAAATCTTGATTTAGATGCAACTGAATATTGTCTACATTATCACTTGCGTACGTAAGGTGGGTGTCGTCAGCGTACATCCTCGGCTCACAATTTGAAAGACAGTTTGGAAGATCGTTGATGTATAACAGAAATAATAATGGACCTAAAATCGTCCCCTGGGGTACACCGCAACTTAATAAACAGCTTTGAGAGAGCGATCCATTGATGGAGCACATTTGAGTACGATTCTCTAAATACGACTTAAACCATTGGTGCGCGTTACCGTATATGCCGTAATTGCTTAATTTTGATAAAAGAATCTCATGGTCAACTGTGTCGAAGGCCTTTTTTAGATCTAAGAAAACAACGGCGTTGATTTTACCGCGGTCAATATTGTACGCCCAAGTGTCCGTGGCCTCAAGGAGAGCCGTGACAGTTGAGTGAATAGCGCGAAAGCCTGATTGATATTTACAGATTATATTGTGCTCTTCTAGATAGGCATATAACCGAAAGCTGAAGCGTTTTATTATAGCTATTTGTACAATTGTACCAGTTTGCCGAGGCAATTATTGAGGCCAGAAAACGCTTGGTATTTCTACACCGACATCTCAGCAGGTTCAAGAGGAAATTTTGGTGCAAAGCGGGAAGAACTTCTGACTGCCGAGTGACACGAGGCTCGTAAAATTTGTGCAAAACCAAAACATAATTTAGAATCGCTTCGCATTTCTGAACAAATAACGAATACTCACCAACTCCAATTCAGGGTTCCAACTTCAATTTTTGTACAAATTTACAAATTATTCTATAAGTATCAAGGTCGAAAATTTAATCAACCACAAAGCTAAAATTATAATTGAAATCGCTTGACATTTCTAAGCAAAGATCTACAGAGGTTTTCAGTGGAAATTCTAGAATAATTTGAGACTACCGGTCATATTGTAGTAAATAATGCACTAGTCATTTGTTTCCTCCGCTACCCCACCCCCGCGAAATAGCGGGGAATTTGCAAACAAGTGATGCTAATTATGGGGAATTCCACCACCCAACAGGGCAGAATTTTTTGCAAAACCACCACCCCCGGGACTAGCTGAAAGACCTTGTAAAAGAAGGGATTGTCTATTTCTGCGCTAAATACATTTTGAGAAACAACAACTATTAGGAATGTTTGAACCAGCTTAAAATACTTACCACTGAGGTTGTTTGCAGTATAGCTTTTTGATCAGACAAATAGTGTGGGAGAATAACCAATAAGCCGAGAGAAGACTTGAAAATCGTGAGCCATGATGCCAGCAACAAACACAGATGTTTTTGGTACCCCCTCTTGAACTCGTTCTTGTCGAGAGAAACCTGGCCACATGGGTGGCTGTCACAACACGGGGCATATGTACTACATTTTGTTTTAAGCACTTTTAGTAAGGGCTAAGATTTAGGAAATTGTGATTGCAAAATTATTAAGAAGATAAATTCAAGATAGCTATAAGCTAGTTCGCCTTTTCAGAAGGAAGTACAGATTTCAGTTGGCAACAACATTGCTACTTTACGGGGGTTTAAAAGGCATTTGAGATTCTAAAGCAAAAAGGGACAAAGAAAGTGCATTGGTAGAACGTACACATGACGAGAAATTCAGAGTATTTTAATACACTAGGGGCCATGTCCTTGGGACTAGTCCCATGAAACTGCTTACGTCATTATATAGAAATTTAAGTCGCAGAACATGAGCTTTGTCCAGGGCCGTTTTAAATTGGGCTTATTAGGTGGGACCAGTCGCAGGGAATGAATTGCTTCTCGTAAATGCGTACACACTACAAACTTTACTTCAGGGTCTCGTCCCCTCACTGGTCCCTGACACCAGTCCCTGGTACCTGTCCCCTAGTGTATGCTGGCCTTTGTCAACGAAAAGCTTAGCATACTCCTCAGCTCTGTCCTTTATTCCAGCATTTAAAAATAAGCTTTCCATCTAGAGTGATGAAAGTGAAATCACATATTAAACGGAATGCGCGCAACAACAAAGCGTAAATATAGTCTTTCAAATGCCATCAGGCTTATCAATGGATGCATTCATTTTCATAAGGATAAAAAAGGATTGTTGTCACCGTTATGAATGTTGTGCCGCGTAGCACTGTGAACACAAATGGTGGAACAGAGAACTAACTCTGAAGTGTAAATTAAAGTGCTAATTGAACCCATGAATAACCCACTGGACGTTAGCCCTAGTAAAGGGAATCAGGGAACCACACGAGGTAAAGAAAAAATATTTTGACTATGGTGGAAATCGAACCCACGACCTCCGAATTAGATCTACCGTTACTCTGCCGACTGAGCTACGAGGTCGGACAGAGAAAGTCAGGGACGATTTAGGTGGTGAATCGCGGCGAAGAGAAAGTAAGGGTACAAATGAATGTTGTGCCGCGTAGCAATATGAGTTCAAATGGTGGAACAGAGAATTAACTCTGAAGTGTAAATTAAAGTTCGGTTCGTCACGCTATCCTCTCTGGTAGCTATGTTGGATCGCTGCTTGTGAGGAATGCAGCCAGAATCCTTTGCACACGGTCTCCTCGTGATAGCCTGCGTCACAGACAGACAAAACCAACGGACTTTTCCGGGGATTTCGTGACACGTCCGGCTGCAACGCAGGCTACCTCGTGAGCGCTTTGTTTTTGAAAATTTCCCCGGGGTTTCCCGGTGGTATTTTAGGTCAGGCAAATTTGAGGTAAAGTCCCTGGGGGTCTGGGCATAAAATCATCGCAAAGCTGCAGTAATTCCCCCGCTATTGCCCGACAAAGTCCCCGCATGTCGCGGGGGTGGGGGGGGGGGGGGGGGCGGAGGAAACAAATGACTAGTACATAAGAACACTTCCCGGCTGCCGGGTATCTAGACACAATGTTTTGAACTTATGAGTCGTCAAGCTTGCTTTGTGAATTGGTTTTGTAGTTCCTGTTTATATATCAGAACTAAAAAGCGATTTTAATCGATTCTACACATTTTTAAAAAGATTTGAGAATTTTGGACCGTTCGAAATTTTTTCTCGTTACTCGGTTTTCCGTTACTTCGTTACTCGTTACTCGTTACTTCGTTACTTTGTTTAGTAACACCCCTCCTCCATCGACCTTGTGAGGCGTATGAAAATAGTAATACCGATATTAAAGAACTGTTTAGTCATCCATGAAAGATTTAAGAGTCGTATTTTGTGTTTTGAGTTGAATGCTGTCGAGAAATACAATGTCCTCGAGAGGGTTTTCGAAGCGGCTAGAGACGAAAGCTACTTTCACCTCCTAGCCGTCTTGTTGGAAAAAAAAGACAAAAAACGAAGAAAAGTTGCAAGTGCAAGGACGAAAATCGGAAACTTTTTATATATAGCTGCAGATATGCATGCGAGCTGGAAGAAAGTAAAGCGTATGTGCTTGTAATCAACGGACACGGCCTTCACACAACATAAACATGATAAATATTCTGTACAAACAAAAAGCCAAAAGCCGGCGGATAAAGAGATGTTCGAAAGGCACGTGCAACTCTAAGCTGACCCTCGTGGCACTCGTGATAGTATTACGGTTTCTATTGGTTTAAAAAAATTGGGGTCAATCAAGACCGCACATGCGCTTTATCGTGACAATGGCCCTTTAAAATACGTCCGTTCTCGAAGTGCCTCCGAACTTCGCTAAAAAAGTTTATGATATTTGCTTCAAATTCATCTGGAACTTCAAGCCAGATAAGATGAAACGTCAAACAATAATACTTCCTGTGGATAAAGGCGGTCCTAATGTGGTCGACTTCACTATATTGGATAAATCCCTTAAGGACGTTCGCGCCCATTGTTACTGCGCATCTCTAGTGCGCACGCTATTCATTGGTCAATCAAGTGCCACGTCATTTTCAAGCGCGCGCACCGAGTCGAAAACTCAACAAAATATAGAGCTGATGACCTTTGGGTTAACTTTGTGTGCGAATATTTTTGTTGGATGCTCGGTGACCCCCACTTTTTTTTTGGGCAGATCACTTCCTTTCCTGATTCTCTCCATGATACTAAAAAACAAAAAAAATCTGTACGTGGGAAGTTTTAATTATTTCTCATATACTGTTTAAATAGGGTCGAATTGGTACATGGATACAGGTGTGCGTAACTTAGAAGTTGTATTTTTTAAGGCTAATTCTAGCTGATTTAATGGCATTTGTAGCAAAGATCTATCAAATAAGCCTACATATGCTTTGTTAAACACACATAACTTAGATATGATTCTTCAACTTAAATATATGCCGATAGTAATGAATCCGGCCAGAATCGCCTAAGTGGCTGGAAATCCTAGAAATGCTATGATCTGTGATGCGCCTTATCTTCAAAACGAGTTCGATAACCCCCGATTTTTTTTACGTTTTTCATCCAATCTTATCATTTTCTACCTGCCGTCAAAGTTTTAAAAAAATCTGTGCATGGGAAGTTTTTGGGCGCGAACGTCCTTAAAGCAGCTTGGGTCAAACGCTTTTATGTTTTTAAACAGGGTCAGGGTATGAGGGGCCGGGCTACACCTCCCCGCCCAAGGATGTCCAGTAACCACCTCGTGAAAATGTGCCAGTTTTTCGCCGGGCGTAGCGTTAGAAAGTAACTGTAACAAGGTGGTGACCGGTTGTATCAACGAGGTGACCATAAGGCGGGTGTCGACTTATGTGTTCCAGACTGCTTACACTAAACACATGTACCTGTATTGCGTACCTATTTTTGGGGGATAGCAAGAAAATTTGCATTTTGCCAACACCGCACCACGTGTGTAACACTGGGCTCCTGAGCGTTGGGTTGTGTTTTGCCGCAAGAGTCGCTGACATGGGAAAGTGCTTCGAACTGGGTTACTGCTGCATACAGAGTTGGAAATTTGCACTAAGTTGCGAGGTACACGATAGTCAGAATCGGAATGCTTCGAAACTTCAGTCGAAATGTAGTCAACCGGATATAGCTTATAATTGAATCAGCCCTGCTGCTGGATGGTTCGCTTCTTTACAAGGTAATGGACAGCAAAAGTTAAGTTTATATCAGTTTTTATCAGTTAAGGTTATATGTATGGTTCTTTGTGAGTTTAAGAAACGTTTTGGACTCTCGAAAAATGCAGATGGCAATACTGAATTTATAAGAACATTGCATTCCGCATTTTGAGCAGCCATGATCGATGGACTTGTGAATATTTATGAACTGGGCGTTTTGCAGGATGGCTTGTTTGAGCTTCACTGAAATTACTACCACATTACCAGTGTATCAGCTAAACAGTTGCTGAGTACGAAATAGTGATACAGTTGCTGAGTAATGTACCAGTCAAATTGAAGCTTAAACATCTCCCCCCTGGCATTGCCGGGTTTCATACGTGTATTATGGGATTAACAACGCAAGACCCATATATTCAGAAAGAGCACACCAAGCTTTACAAAATCCTTAAGTTTCATGTTAATTGGGCCAATATTGAACAAGATACGGCAATTCAAAAACTTCAAAATTTGCAAAGAAATGTATGGATTTCCAGACAAGTGTCCGGCAATCCATACATTTGTTACTAAATTTTGAAGTTTTGAATGGCTGTATCTCCTTCGATATTGGCCCAATTAACACGAGGATTATGTAAAGCTCGGTGTGCTCTTTCTGAATATATGGGTCTTGCGTTGTTAATCCCATAATAGACAGACTCATACCCAGGCCCTCATGGTATGAAATCCGGCAATACGCCAGGCATTTGACGCCTCTTCCTGCCTGGGAGGGAGGGCATTTGATAACCACTCATAAGGCCGATTTACACGGTACGACTTTGTCGCATACGACAAGTTTACGATAGGCCTACGACATGAATTGTTTCATGTAGATCAAACCTACAACTCGCCTACGACTGTTGTGTACGTCAAAAAAAATTGTCGTAGGATTTTAAAACATGTTTTAAAATGCTGCGACAATCGTAGCCTTACTCCATAGAATAACGTATTTTGTGACAAACTTCTACTGAGTAGGGGACGAAGGATAAGTTTTCTTCCGTCAAAATGGTGGACGAAGTTATTGTTGACTGGTTCACATGAAGTAGTTTCTCGAAAAGTACGGAACAGATTAAAGGGAAAAACTTCTCGTTAGAAAGTTTTTTCAAAGCGCAGGACAGCTAAAATAATTTATTATGTTTGTTAGAACTTTTTCGCTCCGTAAATCCCTGTGCAAACTTTTGCATATTTAATTTTGTAAGTGAAAATGTCGTATGCGTGTAAATGGTCCCAAGTCATAACGTAGGCCTGTCGTAAGCTTGTCGCATGCGTCGAAGTCGTACCGTGTAAATCAGCCCATAGGGGGTGGGGAATTTGATCACTAGCCTCGATTTCATGTTACAAGTCGCGCTGATTCCATGTGGGCCGATAAATCATGGCGGAGACAACGAAGACAAACTTTCATGAATTCAAAGGAAAAGATTTGTGAATTCGTGGCGGATTGGTTGAAAAACAAAGGCTTCACAAGGTGTGTTCCATATTTGAAGGTGTATAAGAGCGATTTATATTTATAATATATAAATATGCATTGTCTTATAAACCATGTTAACATTCACAGCCTCTGAAGCGTAACTGAAGCTACTGAAAAGTTAAAACAGTAATCTGGTAATTTTCCCAGGGGTGGGGGCATTTGAACAGCTTTTTGGCCTGGTGAGAGGGGAATTGGAACAAAAATTTTCCAAAAATTCAAATACCCGGGGGGGTTTCCTGGGGGGATGTTTAAGCTTTGATTTGACTGGTACATAATTCATATTAATCTGAATTTTGCTTTTATCCATCGTATGTATCAATTGCCATAACCCCCCCTTCTCCCCAGTTATAAGTTCCCCCAGATATAAGGCCTCCTGTTTGCTAGCAAAGATAGGATATAAGCCCCCTGATATAAGCCCCCTTGATATAAGCCCCCTGAAATAAGTCCCCCTGAAATATGCCCATCTAATGTTTAAGTGTGTTCTTTTTGCGTTTTGTAACTGTTGTGTTCCTTCAATGATGGAACCAGCAATCGCAATAAATGGACACAGCACGTGAATCAAATCTACAACCTTGGTCACAAGGGTTGGAAAAATCCTTTTTTTTTACATTTTACCCCTCCCCACCCCTGTGCAATATTGACAAAACACTTTGATCTAACCCAAGTTTGCATTTGGCTATTTCCCAATATTGAAAGGGGCAATGGGGGTGCTGGCACTTACTTAATAGGTATTACGGTTATGAGTTCATGTTTTTGCCATTTTCCAACAGAAAAAGTACCCGTTGATCACATCATCCCCATTTAACCCCTAATTCATATTTAGCTTTAGGCTCTTACAGAAGCCAAATATCGCTGTGATTAGTTAAGTGAAAAAGCGTTGACAGAGTTACGCACTCCCAGACAACCTTGGTCACAAGGGTTGGAAATTTCCTTTTTTTTCGCATTTTGCCCCTCCCCACCACTGTGCAATGTTGACAAAACACTTTGATCTAACCCAAGTTTGCATTTAACTATTTTCCAACATTGAAAGAGGGAATGGGGGTGCTGGCACTAATTCAATAGGTATTACGGTTATATGAGTTCATGTTTTTGCCATTTTCCAACACAATTTGTCCATGGTTGTGGAAGTCTGCCATGCTGCTTTAATAATCAATTTCCCAGTATAGACCACATACTTGAATGAGTATGTTATGTATGATATCCAAAATATACCTTACAAACAATACAGTAACAAAACAACCAGATTTTAAATTGAAAGTTATAGGCTAATAGGGTAATGGAGTAATAATAGGGCAATCAATGAGTGAGCCCGTCCCATCAGAGTGGGTGCCCATGGTATAGCCCTTTCCCAAGATATTTGAAATGCAAAGGCTACCAGGAAACCTTAGCTCCAGAGTGAGGCTATGGTAAGTACACATCCAATATGGCGGCTAAGGAGACAGTTCCTCGAGGAGTGATTTATTGTTGTGTGCCACTTTGCCATAGTTATAGTCGCAAAGTTGTCAATGGAAAGGCGTTAAAACTTCACAGACTTCCAAAGGAGACTAAAGCTAGAAGGATTTGGATTGCTAGGCTCAGAAATGTGCGGCAAAATTTTTCTGCAAAGTCTGGAACATGAGTTTGCAGCTTGCATTTCAAAGGTGAAGATGACCCGAAACCGTGGTGTCAGTTTCCATCTTTGTACCCTTCGAAGCCAGTCTAGGAATCCTTGCTTCTTTTTATTTATTTATTTTTTAATAACTTTATTAGGCTTAGTTACCATAAGACTACAAATATGCAAAAAAAAACCAAAACAAATAGACCCTTGCCTAACAGATAGAGGGGACCAACAGCATCTTCAAAAGTGCAAACTTGTTAAGAACCAGTTGAATACTCATCAAGTACCAAACAACTTCCATTGCTGTTTCCACGACTATATTTCAACCACGTCATGCAATTTTGACTCAGGCGGCATTTCCAAAGATGGATCAAGAGATAAAGGTATTCAGTTTTGTTCCAATTCTACAAACAGTGGTGTTCAAGCTACAGTTAAAATCATTTTATGTAAGATTTTGGAGTTCAGGTGAATCTTCCTCTGCTCACTGCAGAGGACCTGAAAGGAGGTGACCTGGAAACCAGATTTTACACCGGATTCGTCAATTTTGGGACTTTCATGGTAATTTTTAACAGCTTATCACTAATAACTGGAAAGCTAAATTACTGGAATAGAAAGGATTCACTTAAGGAAAAGGAATATTTGCAAAATTATGTTAAACAAAAGCCAGGCCCTCAAAGGAAAATGAGACTTTTGGATGAGTTTTTGTTGGTCTTCATGAGGCTACGTCTTGGACTACTGGAACAGGACTTAGCACAGAGGTTTTGTGTTTCAGTTAGTACTGTTTCACAAGTTCTAATTACTTGGTACAATGTGCTTGCTGCAAATCTGAAGCATTTAATTGTGTGGCCAAGCAAAGAAGTTATTGCAGCCAATATGCCTGACTGTTTCAAGAAATTTCCCAATACATGGATAATAATAGACTGTACTGAATTTTTCATAGAGGTACCTTCATCCCTAGTTAACCAGACAATAACATACTCTAGTTATAAGTCACACAATACATGGGTATCAGCCCTACAGGAGTAGTCACACTCTTATCAATTAAGTTATGGGGGGTTAATGCATCTGATAAGCCAGGGGCAGATCCAGGATTTTTGTTAGGAGGGGGTGCACCTCTAAGGAATAACGTCACTGACCAGTAAGGTAAACAAATTTTAAAAGCAAATATGAAGAAGAAGGCTTCATCTGAGGGGGGGGGTGCACCCCCTGCACCCTCCCCCTAGATTCACCCCTGTAAGCAGATTGTTAAGGAAAGTGGTCTGCTTGACCTCCTTGAAAAAGGAGACAGTGTAATGGCCAATAAGGGGTTTCTAATTCTAGGTGTTACCCTGAATATGCCCCCAAAACGAGACTCGAATAGGCAACTGTCAAGACAAGAGGTTGAGCAAACAAGGAGAATTGCTGCAGTGAGAATTCACGTCTAATGGAAAATGGGACAGATAAAGAATTTTAGGATTTTGCAAGGTGTTATCCGGCCAGCAACAGAATGGCATAATGCAAACAATATTGTGCTAATTTGTACCGCTCTTTCAAATCTTGAACCACCCCTTGCAACTTTATAGTAGCGGTTTTCACCATATTGAAGATTGTGATTCTGTTTTTAATGGTCTTTGTTTTTGAATTTAAAATGAGTTAAATATCACTTGGTTATGAAAGAGTTCCCAAGTTGTGAACAGCTCTTTAAGCCCTGTAGCACTAGTCAGCAGAATTGTTCAGAATTTCAGCAACTTATTCGATCCAGTCCAAGTTGGTCCTATGGGTATGCAAGTTCTTGCATGAGGCATCTGTCACAAAAATGTTCTAGTTTCTCCAATATAGGCAACCAGAAGTTTCTATCAAACTTAAGGGGGGAGAAACTTAACTACAACAGCTGTACAAGTCTGTTGCTAAGGAGATCTCAAAACCTCCTTTTTTGGCTCCTGAAGTCCAATGGGTATCAAAGTTTACCTTGTTTGTACGATTCACGTTTCCTTTAAATGTTTCGAACCACGCCCATATTTGGTATGTCACGTGACCACAATAGAAAACGTCTAAAAACTTGGACTGAGTGGATCGTTTTCGAAATATAAAAATACATTTTGCCAAAACACCGCATTATCTACAACTTGTAGTATGCATTTGAGAAAATGTATAATATTTCGAAAATTATAGATGTTTAAGTGCTTTTATAGCACCTTAAAGATCTATAACTTTTGAAATATTGTACATTTCCTCAAACGCATACTACAAGGTTCGTCCTCATCTGCATCTTTTAATGAAAGCTTAAAGAATTTTTTCTTAGTATGTATTAGCGTTTTTTGTATGGCTAAAATTAGGTTATTTATTAAGTATATATATATGTGTGTGTGTTCGTATGTGAATCTTGATATGTTAAGTCCATATTGTAATTATTTATATTAAGACCTGTTTTTTAAGTGAGGAGACCTGACTTAGTATAAGCCCCGTGGTTTCCTTCAGGTCTCCTTGCCGTTTAAATTTTCTTTTCTGTGAAATCATGTAAAAGTACTGTAAAATATTCAATATATGGCAAATAAAAAAGAAATGAAAAAGAAAAAATGAAAATGAGCAGTAAATAAAGCACATCGAGGATTGACTATTCTCAGACCATCCAAAAGGTTAGAAAGAGCAGGAACAGCTGCTAATCTTGGTTCTTTCCCATACTGGTGCTTAACAGGTCTTAACTCATCTATGCCTTTGGGACTAAGTTTCCTCTTACGTGGCTTGTTCCACTCACAAGGTTTGGATGTACAGGCAATGTCATCAAAAGTGGTGTTGTTATGGTACTTCACATAATCCTCCAGAGCAAACAGTAATGCTGCAATATGGTTGCAAGCTTCGCCTAACCCGAAAACAAAGGCGAGTGCTAAGCAGAAAGTTCTTTCAAATAATGAAGATATTTACTCCATTCACTTAAGCTAATGTTGCAGATTTTGTGACATTGTGAACACAAGTCAGTTATGTAAGGATTAGGACTGATTATATCATACTAGAGTTTACTTGAAAGAAAACTTTTGGTGAATTTATTTTTCTCATATAAGCTAGTCAACCGGCATTAAAATGATCATAATAAGAAAAAATTTTAAATTATTACCTGTATAAAATTTCCCTTACCCTGCTGTACAATTTCAGTCTGCTGAAAACATTTTTATTAGCTGTTTCTTTCACAACTGAAATCCAAGTTCTGTAAACGTGATCTTGACGCATGGATGGTAACACTGCCGCCTTCATGAAGCAGTAACTGCTCTTCTCACTAATAAGATCTTCAATCAATCTTTTGCACGTGCAAAATTTTAATCTTTTAATAAGATCTTCGATCAATCTTTTGCACGTGCCCGTCCTTAAAACATTTGAATGCTTTCAGTTGTTTAAAGCATTTCATATCTTCCCTTTGGAAGAATTTGCATGATCCATAAACCAAGTAGTCTATGATTTCTTTATAACTAATCTGTGGCAGTTTCGACTGATCGTTTGTCCAGTTGTTCAAAGTTTTAGGATCTGGAAGATTGTCAGATGGACTGCGCAGTTTTTCAGCAGCTCTAGTTTCTCGAACCTTTTTCTCTCTGGTTTCTCTTTCTTTGATCGTCTCAGTCCCATCTTCCTTCACTTTAATCACACGGTCGATAAGTTCTTGTTTTCAGCCTGTTGTTTTCAAACAGCGAGCTTTAAGCCACCTCCATAGCTTGTCTTTTTTCGGGCATGCACTTGCAGCCATTCGTCATCCGCCACATTGGATGTACTTACCATAGCCACACTTTGAAGCTAAGGTTTTCTGGTAATCTTTGCATTTGAAATATCTTGGGAAAGGGCTATTGTGGGCCTATATGTAGCCCTCCAAAATCAGAATGCAATCTAATAACTTGTATAACAAGTGTTTCCTTAGTGAAGTGTGAACAAGTGAAGTCTGCTCGTACGAAACCAGGGGAAAGAGCAAAAACTGACAGACTTGGAGGTAGCTTTGACAATATTTTTATATAAACACTCAGAATGCTTAGTGTTTGTATAAGAACGCTTGCTACCCAAGGACGCACCACTTACCTTGTTTCAAGCTCTTCACCAACTAAGCGCAACAGTGCCTGTCAACTGACTTGCATTAATAAGAATTGAATCAGGGAAAGGCCTTTGTGAAGTGCTCTTTGATTTGTTCCTGTTGGTCAATAAATTATTTATCAATAGTGATACATGTACATGTCTAAACCAAAGATGAAAACATATTCGAGATTGTCGGTCATTTTTAATTAAGTTTTCATCCCACATAATTTTCACAGTTTGATGAAACAGAGACCGAAGATAACACTGATCTACAGATTAGGATAATTGGCTTTGTTTCCAAAAGCAATGGCACATTGTCAGAGAATTCCAGTACACCAGCATGGTGTACCGGAATTCTCGCTAGTATGACAATTCTTAACGATGGGCTTGCATAATGAGACAAACAAACAACCATCAAAAATAATTAGCAGGTGATGAAAATGTGAAAGCAAAATTTGAGTGATTTGATATCAATGTTTGACCACCTTATTTCAATAACCTTGAAACTTAGAGGTCTTTTAAAGTAGTAATTTAACTATAGGATCTGCGAGTTTACACCGTAAAGAAATTCATCAACTACTTTTTTAAAATTCACACAAGCCAGTGTAAAAACATAGCCAAGTTTTGACAAAAAAGAAAAATAGCCACTCTATTTAAGTTCATAATTTTCAAATTCAAATGAAGCGAATTTGTTTCACTTTTCAGGAAACGTGGTTCAGGTGCATAAAAGTAACATGCACTTTAAAGTGTCTATAGGGGTTTTATAGTCATGGTAGCTCTATGATGTGTAAAAAGGTATTCTAAGAAAAAAAATTGGACTCTGACATTTTAGCGCCCTGAAATCTAGCTTTAAAGTTCCTGCTTTAGGCATGCCCAATGAAGATGACCATGTGTCAGTGCAGAAAAGGGTCTGGGTTTCTGAATGGGTTGTAACAAAATCCTTCTAGTTCAGGTAACTGTTGTTTCAGTACAAAAAACAAACAAACTGAGGTTGGCGAAGCAATGAGGTCGTCAAGCTGCATAAAGACATGAAGCTTTCAGATGTTCCTGAAGTGACGTCATTCATCACCAATCTTTCATTACGTGGTCAATTTCATTGGGCGTGGCCAAAGCGGGAAATTTAAAGCTTGATTTTATGGCAAAAAGCTTCGGAATTCACTTTTTTTGCTTTCAATACATTTTTAGATGTCATTGCGATACTAAAGCCTGAAAAAACCTTTTGGATGTATGGACACTTTAAATGTGCTTCCTGTAAAGCCCAGCAAACATACTAGAGTGACTCGATTAGATTTGTTTCATGTGAACCATTAAAAACTTCAGCCCAAGATTTCTAGGAATCGCTCTCGTAGAATTTGTCTAACTCGCTCAACGTCAGTCGTTCAATCTAAACTACAAGTGCACTAGACAGTTTAGAAAGAAAACCTCTAGATTTCAAGAAAATCGACCATGCGCAAAAAAAGCAATGACGTCATTGAGTTGCTATCAATGGTAACTCTGATCTTGATAAAATACACTGCGCATGAAAATTTGATCTATGCCTAGCAAGAGTGTGGATATTCTCCTGTTTTATGTTTTAGTGCATTGTGATTTATTTTTAAAGTTGGAAGGTGTCACTATTGAAAAATCCAATTGAGGTACCTTAAGTATGGTTGTTCATGGAGTAATACATTGCTGGCAACAGAATAACTAGGCCATGCTGTTGCTTGGCGATGTTATAATTAAATTGGTTCTTGTTATAAAATGAGCCAGAATCAACTCCAATTGTCTGTTTACTGTTAGCTACCATTACAGACTGTACAATATTTAGCTGTCTTGCTGGGAACAGGTCCACGTAGTTCTTATAAGCAAAGCCACTTGACTGTTAAAATCAATTCTTGATAACAGTAGGCTTGATATCACATTTTCTCGAGGTGAAACAAATTTTGACTCTTTTTGCTGTACATTAATTGTTAAACCAAACACACTTGTTGATTAACCTTATCTTAACTGTTAAGTGTCCACTGAGTACTGCTGCCTCCAGGGGCTTGAAATTACCCCCAAAATAACTATTGCATGCCAGTTGCTTGCCTTTGCTTCTCAATAGATTCTGTATTGTTTTGGATGACGTTATTGAAGAGAACTATTGATGGTACAAGTCACAAAAGCAGGAAAAGAACATGAGCTCTATGCATCATAACTTGGTGAGTTTAGTTTGTCTTGTTAGCAACAAACATGTGGTCTTTGTTAGCCTGTGGCAGGCTACACACTGGCAAACATACAATCCAACTGGCTACACTGGTTCTATTAATTCCCTAAGTTTTTATTGGTTGATAGACTGCTTGCGGTCACTCAGCCATGCAGGTGTTTCTTTAATTATCAACAAGAAGTCTTAAAAAGTTTGTCAATAACACTGTTTTTATTGATAATAATTTCAAGCTCAATAGATTCACCATGGGATATATCGAAAATTTCTGTTATTATAATCATCCTTTGTTTCTTTGTTCTCATCTTGCACTCCCCCTAACCTAGCAAAGCAGTGTTTCATTAAAGCAAAGTTAGGTGTAATTAATTGCAGAGTCAGTTAAAATTTCAAGAAAAGTTTGGATTGAGGTATTTTTTGAATGATGACCAGTAATGCCAATCTGACTAACTGAAAAGCTTTTCATAATCAAACTTTTGATGTACATTGTAAGCAAGGCACCCTTAAACTTTTGTGATTTTACTCTACCAAGTTGAAAATAGTTTTAATTATTTTTTCATCAGTGTTCACCACTATTTCTGCATAGAAGCCATGGCAACACATTGTTAGTTCAATCTGTATCGGGATAAATTTAATAAATATTTCTTATTATACTCAAGTTTTTTCAGTGTGGTAAGTTTCCTAAATTTGTCATTAGAACAGATCTCTCTGATGATACCCACAGGAGACCCAGCAATTTGAATCCATGTCAGACCCAAGCCACAGACAATGAGACAACCCACAGGAGAAAATGCTCAAATAAAATTCTATAACTTAATGAACACTGCTTGGAACAATATTCCATTTAACCTACTGATGTAACTGAAGTATTTTGAGATGTTTTGCACACCAGATTGTTCACATAAATTTTGGATTTAGCCACAAAGTTTGGCAGATTTTAGTTTGATATTTAAAAAAATGCCATAAAGACCATTAAAGGCAGCTCTCACATGCCCTCCCCGTATCCCTGGTTAACCCAGAACTGAGCAAAACCTAATTTCTTGTTACAATACGAATATATTATCAAGCAAGTAGGTGACAAGAAGAAACTAAGAAATTCATCAGTTAATGGATACATGATGTATTGTCTTGATCTACCATCAAATTTTCAGAACTAGTACACGTCTTGATACATAATTTTCATCAAAGGAATGTATGAAACCCGTTAGGAGAATTTATATTTTAACCTTGAGACTGAAAGGGAATAGCATAGGGCAAGGTGTAGCCTGCGAGCAGGCTCCCCGTATAGTCACGCGGGCGAGCGACGAAGAGCAAAGCGATCCGGCGGGAAGGAGTTTGGTGAAGAGGTGCTAAGAAAGTGAGCCCCACTTTCTCATCTCGCGGCTACGCCGCGCGCGCTTGTGCTTCAACGTGAGCCTGCTCGCAGGCAAGGCAAGGTGCAAATACAAACAGAACTCGAATTGTAGCTGTACACATTACTCTTAAGCTTTCACCATTAACATGGTTTTTGACCTTTTTTTCTTTCAGGTTGAAATGAAATGTGAGGAGTTCAAGAAAGGAGGAAAAACGGGAAAAAACGTTTGCCCTTTACAAACGAAAAAATAAATTGTCTTGGAATTAAAAAATTGCGCTTTAAAAGCGACCGGATAAAACCTATTTAATAAGTCTTTACGTTGTGGCGGGAAAATTTTTCTCAGTTTAACACTGTGCTTTTAACATGAAAATTGTCCCTAGGAAAAAAAAGTCTGCGCTTTTGAATGATGTCTGCTTTGAGTCAAAAATATACTAAGTCTTTTGGCGGGAAAATTGTTCTTAGAAAAAGAAGTCTGCGCTTTTGAATGGTGTCTGGTTTTGAGTCAAAAATATACAAAGTCTTTTGGCGGGAAAAATCTTGCCTTGTGCAACGGATTTCTCCCACCACAAGTCAAAGTGCATGTTTGATATCTGGCTAGACTCTGTTCAAAATCGCAGAATTTTTTTTCTTGTTGGCAACCCTACATAGTCAAAAAATAGTAAAAGAGATAGCTTACATTCCGACTAGTTTCCAGGCCCCTTTTAAAAGCGCAATTATTTTTTGCTTATCTGTACGCAATGAAAGACAATAATAAAAGAAATAATAGTAGTTGTAATAGTTTATTCTTTATTCAATGTCTTTAACTATTTACAACACTTTCGATAAGAACTAAATGTATTTACAGTAGTCAAAGTACAAGTGATTCCAGAACACTTTAAATGACGAAGTGTGGATAATACAAACCGTACTTCCTTAATCAATAAGAAAACACAGACGAAATGTGAAAAAAATCGATGAGTATTGGCACTTGAGAAGTTTTTCTTAAATCCGAAATTCCAACAAAGAAAGATAAAACAAGTCTTGTTTGCAAAACTTGAAACAAAATTAGAACAAAGAAAACTTGTCAATTTGTGAAATATTTTAACTGAAAACTAAAGTTGACCTTTCTTGCACAAAACAGTACCATTTATATTTTTCTTCCAAAATGCTTGTTGAAGTTGTAAAATTTAGATTAAAGCAATCAATTTGTTCCCAATGAAAAGTAATCCCGGTGCCTGCCTTGTTTACTTTTGATTTCTAGTCTCGATAGCTAAATTTATTCAATGGTTTTGCGAAAACGTCTGATGACTGACGTTTGCTGTTGAACGATTAAATTACAGTTACTACCTGTAGCATTAATCTCTTATTAGCTTGCCCTGTTCTCCTGAGTTCGTCAGTAAAGAATTCTTGTCTTCCTTCACCTGGATTGTGGTCCACGCTGATCACTCGGCAAGGGGTGTTCACACTGAAAGAGAACAAACGTGCAGGTTAAAAACGCAGGAAATTCAACTTGTTTCAAATGAAGAAGCAG
>JAHPZR010012360.1:0-25000 GCA_019787425.1 Platygyra sinensis | reverse complement strand
TGAACTGAACCTTCACGATTAAACACGTGCAGCTTCTGTGCGCGGCAAATCATCAGTATAAGTTGAACATATCGCTGTTTAGGTTCAAACTATCACCTCCTGGTATTGAATCAAAGTATATCTGTCTCAGTCGTCATAGCATCGTAACCTTGGCTTCATTTTGTAAGCTCAGCAGGCATAGCACGAAGGTGATGGCAAAGTGAACTTGTGATGAATAAATTATCATAACCAGCGTGCGCTTTTGGAAATAATTTGAGATAATTTGAAATCAATTTGAAATGTAAATTTGTAGCACTGATAAGTTTCAGATCGTTACATTTTTCAAGGGGTAATTTTTAGGCGATAAACTCAATTGCAAGTTTCAAAAACTCACTATGAAGCGTTCATTAGGTGAAAACGATTTAACTTTGTCTAGTTTGTCCAAGTTGTGGAAGATCTGCAACGCGGAAGAATGACAAGGCTTCGTAGAGACTGGGAGGGACAGGCTGCTCATTTTATAGAGATGAGATGGAGTATTACAAGGCCTTTATCAGCGAGTACCATGCAGAGAAGCACTGAATTCATAATAAGGGAAACTGTTGGAGGTGATGGCAGTTTAAAGCCCTGGTCAAACGGACCGGCAAGTAGTCACAAGTGAACGCAAGTTGAACTTGCGTAGAGACTCGCGTTGGGTGGCCAAACGGACTCGCAACAGTTTCCCTCACAAGTACACATAAATCGCACAAAAACAAAAGCATTTTAAGGCTGACCATCATCATTGGCTAGTAATAGGTTAATGGCCGTCACTCAACTTGCGTTGACTTGGGTTGGGTGGCCAAACTGTGAAAATGTTGCTTTGACTTGCGTGCAAATTTGATCTCGACCAAAGTGAGCCCAAGTCATCGCAAGTCAACGCAATTGCACGCAATGCCTGACCAAACGAAGATGCAAGTAGACTCAAGTTTTCAACTTGCGTCTACTTGCGACTCCGTTTGGCCAGGGCTTAGAGGTTACCCTTAAACATGAAAATTTGCCCGAAAAAAAAAACGTGAAAATTATTATTATCAGATAAATGCGGGGAATGAAGTTGGCTTTATGGTTGGATCCCGGTTCTTTGGGGAACATGCTCAAGTGGGAAGAAAATTTCCACGTCTTAAAGCCCTTTTTACACACACACACACAAAGGGCAGTAGCCTGCGAACGCAGAGGTATTTCCGGTTGACAGGAGATACATCAGCGTTCGCAGGTTGACAAAGCAAAGAACCAACCCGACCGCGCTGAGAACCAATCAGATTGCAGGATTTGTTAACTTGCAGTCTTGGGAAAAATGACAACATTTATCTTTTGACGGGTTACTGCTTCCTACTGAAATAAAAAACCTGATAACTGAACGTGTACAACAAATATTTTTTCTGTACATAAAAACGTTAGGAGATAGACTGATTTTAAATTGTCAGTTTGTTAGTCAAAAGTTTGACATGACACAGAAAATATAATTCAATCACCTTAAAACCATTACACGTTTAGTTATACACATAACGAGAGCAAAAACTTCCTTATTGTAAATACTTTTGTCCTTGGACCATCACAGTTTGATCAAAAATAAGAACTTCTTTTTTGGGCCAAATCTTGTTTCCATATCCTGAGTTTTTTTTAAAGAGGTAAGACAAATATTAAGACCGAGGTAAAACAGCACATGATAGTCGATGACTGCTGATTCTCCCCTAGCTATGATCAACATCAGCATCAAGAATCATCACGGGAGAACTTGTCCAAGCTCAAGGAGAAAACGGAAGCGGGCGCTACAACGGACTGTATGTCTTGTACGTGGTCAGTGAACTGAAACGCCCTTACAATTTGCAATTTGATTTCTCGAAATTTATTAATCTTTGAATGAGGCATCGAAAAATAATCATATTCACGTATCTGGTCGAAAACTAGCCAACATAGCCAACACGACCAACATGACAACCTGCAACTCTTGCCTAGCTTTTGCATTTAAATATTTAAATTTTTCACCGTAAACACATGTGAGCCTCGTTAGCGCAGTAGGCAGCGCGTCAGTCTCATAATCTGACATCAGAAATCTGAAGGTCGTGAGTTCGATCCTCACACGGGGCACTTTGTTTTTCATCACTCGCACCGTTTTTTTCTTCTATCCTCTTTTTTTTTTACTAGCTTTTGTTTATTTTCGTGGGCAAAGTTCGTTCGAAAATCAAACAATCAAACGAAAAAAAAGAAAAGAAAAACACGACAACTAGAAAGAATATATAAGAAATTTGCATATAAGCTCGATGCCTGTCGTCCACGCGGACTAAGAACCTCGCTCGGGTGCTTCCTGTAAAATTCAGAGAAAAGAGTTCGCGCATTTTACTGATTCAAGAAAACTGGAACATGTGAAATTGCGAGGATCTTTATACAGAGTTTTAAAACACTCCGAGTTCGAGGATCGAGGCCGGAAGTGACAGTCGAGTATGTCTCAAACGCAAAACACTTCCAGGATCGTGCCAAACTCGCACACAAAACTTATTTTTTTAACAGGGCGAGTAAATTAAATAAAAGCAAGTCCCCTTCTTTCATCACTCCTGGTCAAAGGCAATACATATAGGACTTCAGAAGCCATAAATCCACCTTGACAGCACAGCGAAGTAATTTAAGAGACTTTTCCCAGGCTGCCTCGTGAGAAATGAAAGCGACGACACTGGGAAGGAAACAACGGAAGTAGCAGGCTCACTTCCTGCTCGTAGGCTTCGTTGTCGGTTACGATCGATTGCAGGAAAGTCGTCGACTTGCATGGAAGGCTTCAATATCCTTCCTGCGTCAAAGGAAATAACAGTACCCACCTACCTACTCGTATGGCAGAGGTGATGGCAGATGTTTGTTGCATAATTACTCGCGCGTCATTTCGTTCTCTTTTGGATCTTTTTCATTTTGGCCAACTACTGCTTCTCCTACACACAAAGTAAAATATGCTTGCCTTGATTCTACCAGGTATTTTCCGGTATAGCAGGTGGTTAAATAGTGAAGACTTAAAAACTCAGTGAGAGATTACAGACTTGTGCCAAAACAAAACAACTACTTCACATATGCAGGAAAAGTGTTTATTAAGCTGAACTGATACATTATGTATGAAGTTGATAAAATGGTGGTAAGTGTACTATCAGAGTGAGGAAATTTGCCTCCAGTGGGTCAGTCAAGTCGACAAATGTTCAGTTGTTCGCTGTTTTTTTTTTTACGGACTGCAGGTTACACAGTTCGAGACATGGGTACCGTGCGCATTTCCTAGAAATCTACGTCTTGTACTTTCAACGTTGAAAGAGATCGTTTTGGCCCAGTCAGATATGAGGCGACAGTGCGCGTTACTGCCGACTGAAATCTCCGATTCGACACTGACACTGTAGGACTGTTGTTACGGCTTGACAACGACGATCTTAAGGGAGAGGAACGATCTCCTTCAGAACGCAAGTCATCTCCAGTCTCGCTGCCCGCCACTGAGATTTTCGGCACCATCGGCTCGTCTGTTTTTTTCGTCGTTTTTTCTGGGTTAACACCGAAACGAAAAGAAGACTCGGGAGACATTTGCTCTGCGTATATGGTCATTATTTTCGTCAGAAAAGCAACCGATGGTGAATTATAGATGCTAAAATGCGAGTACCAGCTAAAATTGTCGTCCATGGCATCTTTTGCCTTGATGTTGACGAGGGAATGTGTTCGTAAATGTTTCCTTGCCATCGGAAATTCTGGCCGCGATTCTGTAAACTTTCGACCTACACTACTAGCGGAGTTTGCATGAAGTTTAGGAGTTATTTTTGGACTCTGACGGTGTTTATCTGCTCGAGTGACAAGACTGGATATTGTATCATTTAGTGGAGTCATTTCTTGTCTTGAACTAGTAGTCAGTTCCTGTTTTTCAACTGTAAAAGAGGCTTTATCTTGCAGTGAGGACCTGACGTCGACTCCAGTCACACTTTCCACGTCCCCTGTCGCTTCTCCTGGTTCCGTTTTGATCAAATCGTTTCCTTTTGCATTTTCCTCTTCAGTGTGTGATATCGGCTCCGTCATATATCGTGCGTGCCAGGCAAGTTTCCGCCTACGGGTCGGCCGTAACTTTTCAGGACCTTTCGCATCCGCGTCTTTTGCTAAAGTTGCACTAGAAATTCTCCTAGGAGAAGTTGTTTTTCTTTTTAAGATCTTTTCGTGGTATGTCACTGATTTCTCATCATAGAGATTAGCGTTCTTCTTTGCAGGGATCTTCTTTTGTATTTCTCGCGGATTAAGATGCTTTTTCGCATCGGAGCTGGTTATCCTGTATTTACTCTCCTCGACGCCTCGAACCCTACCTCTCAAAGCAGCCTCGTCTTTCAAGGGCATGAAGTCCAAGAATGGATTCACCTGAATGTTCGGCGATGCATTTCCTTCTTTCAGCAAAATAGCAGCACATTCTTCATACCCCAATCTTTTAGCCTCTAAATAAGGCGTCCTGTCTTCTTGATTTCTAATATCTATGTCAACTTGAAACTTGTTCAGTTCGTCAACAAGGAACTTCACTAATATGGAGTTACCCGCACGAACAGAATGCATCAGGGGAGTGTTTCCCTCAAAGTCTCGCAAATTTAAATCAACGTCTTGGTTTGCGACGTTACACAGAAGCCTGACGATGTCATCTTTCTCGTCGATACAAGCTCTGGATAACACGTGTCGACCCTTCTGATCAACGATGTTGACATTCGCTCCGTATTGCAACAGAAGTTTCAGCAAATTGTGGCGTGTGCGGGATTTTTCGTCCGGTAGTTGCGCTGCCCGCATTAGGGGAGTTAAGCCTTGCTCGTCCAAGAAATTTACGTCCACTCCGCTCTCTAGAAGATGCCGTGTTTGGTACATTCTTCCGTCGCAAATCGCTTCTTTAAGCCTTGCCATCGTTGGATAGCCTACTAACGATGCTCTCATGGTTCGTGAAAGTTCTCGTGATTGTGGCACACCCAGCGGTCCAATATAAGCTACAATTGAAACACTTAAGAACGAGTTTTCTCGGATACAGCAGCAACAAACAACGTATCGTGATGTTGTGCTTTCTCGCTTAGATTATGCGGCTATTAACCTTTGTGTTTTAATCCGTGCAGTTGCTAAGGGAATAATAAACCTCAATGAACATTCCGACACGCAACACTGACCTCTGGCAAACAAAGGAAGTTTTGTGTTTTAATACAGAATTGGAATTATTCATATGCAAGGTTAACTATAAATTCAGCCTTTGTGCTCAAAATAAAAGCTTAAGAAAGGCCGCTTATTAAAACTTCTTGCCTTATAAGTCATTTTGTTTGGCTGAATCAAGACGAGGATGAAAGCGGGAAGCGCAGTAATTTTTCCGGCGTAATAATGATTTAGAAGCTTCCTTCATGCCAAAAATTCAGTTTTAATTGCCTTAATATTTCATTTAGTTTAAAATCTTTAATACATTGAACAAGCAGGTTTCGACACCTAGTCCTCTCTGTTCATCAGTTAACTATACAGTTATTGCCCCTATTCCGCACTATCAACAGGAGCCTTCGATATGTTCATAGCCACATGGGTTGAGCCTTCAATCTCTTCGGTGCTTATTTGACGCCAGCGGCATCTTAACATGGCCTTGAAAGTTCTGCGGAGGTCCTTGTTAAACGTGCCGTATATGAGAGGATTACAGCCCGAATTTAACATGGAAAACACTTCAGCGGTCTCCATGGCAATGGAAGAGACGCAACTCTGACATGCGCAGTAGATGATAAGCATGATGTTAAGTGGGCCCCAGCAGAGTATGAACACTCCCACTACAACAGCCACTGAAAGAGTGATTTTTCGCTCCTTGTCCAATTTCTTTCGACGTCTTTCTTGTTCAGTCCCACTTATCTGCACGAAACAAACACAGACGCAAACTCAATGAGGAAAATCATGGATTGAACCTCGTCACCACGCTTTCACGGAATTCTAAACTAAATAAACTGCAAAGCCGTGAACGAAGATTCTGTATTCAGATTTCACAGGACTGGATCTTATCACCCAAACTTGAAACTTAAAACGACGATACGTCAAAGACTACTGCAGCCTTCTTCTGGTTTGATGTTACTAAAATTTTAAAATGAAATTGCAATATTATTTTAGAAATAGAAAACATGTACCGTGTTTCTATCGAGTTTTAGTATAAATCTACTAGGTTAAGCGTTCTATCACGAATGACGTCCTGTGATTGGCTACGCTACTCACGTTCTATTCTGTGATAGATAGTGAGTAGTGTAGCAGTGTGCCCTTGTTAATAAAATAACGGCACTTCTTGGCGTTTTCAAGGTGTCTTTAGAGAGAATTTAGACTAAGTTTTGAACGACTAGTAGATTTAATTATACTAAAACAATTAGATTATTCGCTCTCCATTTCTATGCGTGATAGTTGACTCGGGCTGCGCCCTCGTCAACTATCGCGCGATAGAAATCTCGAGCTCATAATCTAATTGTTTAATAGAAAAACGATTTTTAACCAGTCAGTGTGCGTATTTTCTAAGGGCTGTTTTCTAAATAGTGGTGGATGTCGTAACACAGATTTCGAAATTAAAAGGGATGGCGCGCGTGGCGGAAATGACGAACAAAGCAAACTAGATAAAGTAAAGATAAAAAGGGTTTACAAAAGTTAAAAATTTTACGATTCATCACGTCTATTCATATACCGTGGGGTTCCAATGTTCCTGCTAAATCTATTTAAAAGCGACTCCGGCTTTTCTGATTGAATCACGTGAGGAGTGAATAAGTTCAAGTGAGATTAGTTACATGCAAGTATAGCAATCATTACGACGAGGAAGAAAATGTTCGGCAACAGTGGTGGGTTTGGATTTAATTTTAGCATGTTTACGTTTGTCCACAGAGCGTCTATATTTGTTCTAACGACAAGCCGCCATCTTGGATGTGGACGCCAATGTAACCTTAGTTCACAAATAGTGGAAACAGAGAATTAACTCTGAAGTGTAAATTATAGTGCTACTTAAACCCATGAATAACCCACTGGGCGTTAGCCCTAGTAAAGGGAAACAGGGAACCACACGAGGCAAAGAAAAAATCTTTTGACCTCGGTGGGAATAGAACTAACTAACGCCCAGTGGGTTATTCATGGGTTTAAGTAGCACTATAATTTACACTTCAGAGTTAATTTACACTTCAGAGTTAATTCTCTGTTTCCACTATTTGTGTTCCCAGTGCTACGCGGCACAACATTCATATGTAACCTTAGTTCAGCTTGGTGATGAGTTTTTTCTTCTTGGAATTAGGTTTTACGCTTTGTTATTTTGTTAACAGAGAAAGTATCATAGGTCATCCTACAAAACTCAATCTTACCGTCATGGAAGCAATTTTTTGAGCCTGTAGTCGTGCAACTTGAAATATCTTACAGTAAGCTAGACAAGTTGTGGTCAGCGGTGTCAGGCAGACCGTGACATGTAAAAACAGAATGTAGCTTGGGGCGAGATTGAGGTGATATTGACAGTAGCCTCCAGACACCCGAGGACGGACCTCCCGCCAGCCAAGGAATGGAAACACAGCCACGAGTAGGGATAATGTCCAGATGAAACCAATCACACAAGCGATGCGTCTGGACGTCACGATGGTGTGGTAACGGAGAGCGTTGTTTATCGCTGTAAGGAAACCACGAAAATGCCGACGGGTTAATCCTGGGATCCGGAAAGGAGGGGAGGTAAAGACGGCCTGGGCAGGCAAGGTGGAGCTATCTTGCCCGCTCGGAACCACCCGCCGTGACCCGCAAGAAAAATATCCCGAAAGCCATTTAATAAGACGGCCGGATATTGGCCTCGTCCCAATTGCCAATATCCAGCGATCTTGACCCCACACTTGGTCAATAACCCAGTTTCGTCCTAACAAAACATGGAAAGATCTCAAAGTTTTCGCAGCCAGTCTTGAGTGAGCTATAAAATAGCATATTAGGATAAGGTAGAGCGTTTATTCATACACTATAAGAAGTATTTTTTTATTACGCCGCTTCAATTCGTTTCACAGGCACCGGTACAACTGATAAAGGCTACGCTTAATATCAGTTCCAGCAACGGCTACACTAGTTCTTAATATATAACTAAGTGCGTTCTTACACATTTGCACTCTTACGTCATCCGACGAACGTATATTATTTGAGTGTCGAAGTTAAAAGAAAAAAAGAGAAGGAAACATATTTTGTCTCTCCTCCCTTCCCCACCCCCCTCCCCGATAGAAAAAAATCTACCATTCACAGGGCGACACACAAATAGAGATCCTGTTCATCCATGTTTGTCTCACCTATGTATCTATCCACACTTATGAATAACAGATGCAGGCACGAAGCGCTTAGGAACACTTCAGTGAGGAAGATGGTGGTGTGACACAACTGTCGGCCATACTGCAGACTTGGTCCGTATATTTGAGTGATTGATATGAGAGGAAAGATAATCACACCCACAGGCAAGTCAGCAAACGCCAGGCTGACTATCAAGGCATTGGTGGCAGAACGGAGCTTCTTGTTAATTACAACTGCTAGTATGACAAAACCATTCCCTGAGGAAAGTAAATTGTGGCAATAATTACAGAAGTGCGGGTGAAACGAAACCTCGTCGACAACTGTGACAACGATTTTACAAAGACGACTGATATTTACCTGATATTTATCCCATATTTACCTGAAATTTGCCCAATATGTTTTTCAATACGAGTTGTTGCATGTTTGACTTTTCTATGAGAAGCTGACCTCTAATTAATTTGCCAATTTTCTAAGTGTAAAATTCAGACATTGATTTGACAGCCTGAGGGTTTTTGGTCTGACAAAGGGAAGATTGTCTGTAAGACAGTAAGTCCTTGTCACCCAAAACACTTCATCTTGGGCTATCTAAAGATCCATAAATGCTATTATGAGCGAGTCCCACATACGCTGACATCTGACAGACGACGTCCATGGATCAAGTTCTGGACAGCAACGTGCAACGCAACGTAAAAAGATGCAAGATGGGAAAACAGGACGCGAGAAAAGGAACGAAAGAAAATCTTTTCTGAGAGATAATAATTAACAATTAGATCTAATTGTTTTAGCAGAATTCTAACTGAAATAAACACAAATAACGGTTTCCAATGATTTTCCCACGCATTATTAAACTTTCAGGCCCTTCAACAAAGTTGCACGTATCGCACTGTTCTTGGCAAATTTGTGGTTGTTTACGCGCGTACACGCTTTTTCAATATTTTCACTGAAGTTTTTTTAAGTCAAGAAACCGTAAATGTGCTTCTTTTAGTCTTCTCAGGAATCTAATTACCCGTTTACATCTAAAATTCCTTCCAAAACTTCGGAAGAACTATAAAAATATTGCATTTCATGGACAACCGGCAGCGGCCACTGTCAGACTCTAATGGCTGTAGAATAATCGCTCTAGAATGTGGTAAATTCTCTGGTGTAAGGAGCAAAACTAAGCAAACGGAAACTCTACATTGAAAAAGAGAAAACACAAACAATATCCAGTGTACAAAAGGCGCCGTTGACAGAAAAAGAGTTCCGATAATGACAGAATTAATATCTTTGGCAGTATATCTTAGCTTACTTCTCTAACCACCTGCTGCCGGACAAACATCAGATTAATTTTGATCCCTCGTTAAGCTACGAAATAAAAAATACACCCAATATTACGACACGATTCACATGAATTCGTATGAAAAAGAGTCGTAATGATCCCTCAGAACCATTTTGAGATTTCTGCAATGAATTCATAACTCGCACATGGAGTCATTTTTGGTTATTGTTCAGTGTTTCCTTCATATAATAAGCCTTTTGTTTTCGATAAAGCAAACTAGATGTCTGTAGCAGACATGGCAACATCAAAGTCGTTTAATCTTCTATTCAGATATGTCTTTTCGTTTCAAGTATCGACAAGAATGAGTATAGTATGATGAAAAACTCATTTAAGAGATTAAAACAAATTGATTCATTTGGACAGCTGAAGGATGGCCAAAATTTGAACATTGTGAGCTATTTGCTTAAGATAATTTGAAACGAGACAGTAAGATTGCTCATTTTGAAGAAATATTAAATTTTACAAGAGAAAAAATAAACAAAAACCTCATGCAGTCATGTGTTAAAGCACTTATGCAAAGTTCAGTTTAAGTTGCATTCGGTCCAATCGTTTTGCGTCGTTGACGCACCCAAAGGTGGTAATGTTTAAACTTGCGAAAAAATAGATCTTTAATTTCATGTTTTGCATAATGAAAAACAAACAGCACCGCACGAAACTATGGATTGTATGTTTCATGACCTTTCATTTGAACGGCGACGCAGTGACGCAGTGAGATTTCATCCACACGCCACCTTGTACAACATAATTACAGTACCACATCAGAAAGTACATCTCACTAGCTTTGTTTCGTCACACGCTAAGCAAACGGAGTTTCATTTAGAGTTGAATTAAGATGATTCTAAATAAGAGTGTTCTACTTCTATTGATTAGAATGAAACTTGCATGCGCTTTTGTAGAGGGATTAACATTAAAAAATATATCTTTATCCTACAGATTTACATATTGCAGATGTCTGGAACAGTGAGTGTCAATAAGAGGTTTCTTTTGATGGAAAGAAACTTCGCTTTTGTTTAGTTCTGATTGGCCTCGTTATTAAAATAATTGAAGAAAGTTATGTCCCTTATTATATTTCGATATTAAAATACACCCCGGCATCAGTTTTTCTGCATCGTTGAAATAAGTTAAACCGACAAATCGTTTTCACATCGAATTTTATCTGTCGATATGTCCCTTGCGGGAAAAAAAATCGGTCCAGCAATTTCGCTGCAAAAATGTTAAATTTGCGTCTCATCCAAGAACTAGCACAATTTCGTGAATAAAATCCTCTCCTTCGTCGAATTTTCCCGAAACAAATATAAAGTCCTAGGTGTTTCCTTTTTCAGTTTTGCCTCGCTGCCAAAAAGAGCAATTGGTCATTCATATATTGCCGGATTTTTTGTAAAACGGAAATTGCCTGCTCGTTAATTACGGTGTTTTGTCAAAACGTTTCCTTTATTTACATAAAATCTCCTCTTGGGGAAATGGCCATCGAAAATGACGTTTTTTAAAGATCTAGATAAAAAGAATGGCAAACAAGGTGTCTCGCCCTCCTCTATTCCTGAAACGTCCCAGGTTTTTCATTTAACAAGCTACATTAGGACATTAAGAAGATGTGTGCTACTACTTCCAGCTGAAAAACCAGCTTCCTTAATCGGGTTTTGTATTATAGAAATACGAACAATCTAACGCACAAGAATATCGGGTTCTCACGAGATTAAATTGAGCCAAATGTATTACGATCTGATTTGTGCAGTTATCATTACTACAAAGGTAACAATCTTGGAGTATCTTATCAAATACCAGTTTTCCGTGCTTCCTCTAGTACGCGTTAGACAAGAAAACAATTTTCAACCTTCAACAAGGAATAGAAGAAGACATCGCAGATACTGTAATTTTTAGTACCGCCGCCGGGCTTCTTAAGGCAAACGTTTTTAAGTAAATAAAAGGAGCGGTGGTCAGATCGATTCCTCGGGTTGTTCATTTTCACCACAAATTATGAGCAAATTTATCTCTAGATAGTAAAATCTTGAAATAAACGAAGCCAATTCATTTAATCTTACCCACTCAGTACTAGAACGAATTTTGTAGTTAATGAAAAAGAAAACACTCCAGATGTTTTTGACACTGGTCGCAGTCGATCGCAAATGTGCCCATTTCGTTTACTCAGGCGAGTTTGAAAATCAACTAAAATTACATCGTGAAGAGAAAATAATGGGAATGATAATCTGGTCTTAATACAAGCGTCATACTGCTGGAAGTTTTGTTACAAGTGCTCAATCTATCCTGGTTAACCACTTACTTCGTTAAGACTGCCCTCATTTCGTTAAAGTTCTAATAAAACTATTTATACAGTGACGATGCGATCATAAAATCTTGAGTGAGCAATATCAGTAGATTTACCTCGTTCATTTTTGGACGTTTATAAACTACGCAATTCACACTCTAGAGAAGGCTTATAACTTTGAACAAAAACAGTCAAAACAGAGTGAAGTGCAGAGAAACTTACCGACAACAGTTAAAGGAAGCGAAATTATAAACGCAGTGTAGAAAAGGATTTTCAATTCAAGTGGATGATTCGACTCAAAATTTCCCTCCAATGTGGAATTCTCCATCAGTCTGTAAGAGCTTATCACACTTCCCAGGCGATAAATAAGCTTTGATATCGAGCCTGTTTTAAACAGCACAAGGATATAACTGATCGAAGGATGTAATATCCAACAGGATCAACGAACTACAAACAAAGTGGCCGACTTTTTAATATCGGAGAAGTCCTTAAAAAGTAAATACCACATTTACGATAATCAGTATTGTGATGTCACATAGAAGATTGTTTGCCTGTCTCGAGATTGATGACCTATTACGGTCTTTAATCGACGTTTTTACGCTTGAAACGAAAGTTGGACAAAGACCTAACTTTCCGTCCCGAAAGCCAAAGATGAGATAAATGAGTTTCCTGATTTCTGATGCGAAAAGGAAATGGCATTTTCAGGATCAAAAGCGGACACTGATAAGTTCCAGAGCATATATAAAATCCAAACAAACACACTGCTACAAACAAACAAAGGAATACGATGACATGTGGTTAAATTGCTGTAATATTACTTTGAAAAATTTCTTTTTTTTTCTCGCTCATAATGGCACTTTTTTCTTTATTACAGTTTTTTTTCAATCGTTTCTAATATATCCCGCACTTATTGGTTAAACTTTGCCATGAAAAGCAGTGTAAAGATGACAAGTCACCTCCGTCTTCCAAATCCGAGTCAACCAAAATTCGATTGAAATAAAATTCAAAAATTAAATATTTAAGCGAGTGTTCTAATTGCAAAATTTATTGGTTTTTACGGGTGTTTGTTATGGATAATCAATTCTGACGGTTGACATTTTCAAAGTTATAACTTCGTGCCGCGGTGTCTTTTTTTGCAAGTGAATGATCACACCGAGTCAGATGTCCCTAAAGCAACTATGACCGATATAAAAACGTTATGGAGTGAAGCAAGATTGAATGAAGGGCATTAAAGTAAATCATCCATCTAGGGCCTTATTTTGAAGTTATTTTTAGAACACTCTCGATTTGGAAAAATCATAGGGCGGTCTAAAAAAACAATTCTGTGAAACGAATTTGGTGGCTTAAGTGAACAGCTCCGGCGACTTTAGTGATGCACGTGGTAACGTTATCCGAGGTAGACTGGATACCATCTCTAAATATAACTGGAGAGAAATGACCTTGGGAATATCTAATTAAAGTATTGTATTGTACTTGTCAGTATTGTATGATGTTCATCGTCTCATGGACTTTAAACTCTTGGTCTCTATACATCTTTTAAGATAATAATAATAAAAAAGGTGTAACGCGAAGGCGAAGCGAAAGTATGGATAAAAACTCCAGCCATCGGCTACAAACGCACGAAGGACCGTGAATTTCTCTCCCAAAAAGAGCATGCCAGTGCTTCCCCACCCAACTCCTCTTTGGGAGCTAAAAATCCCCATCCTCACGCTCCCGAGTGTTTTTTTTTTAGCACACACTCAACAAGGTGAAGCCCTGCTCGTGAATCTCTCCCTATTCTATAACACAAAAGGCCCAGAACGGTGAAAAAATTTCTATACTCTGCTCACTGTGTTTGTAAGGAGAAATTACATGTTGACCACTCCGAAATTTTGTTTCGTCATATGAAGATCAATTACAAACCCATTCAAGAGTTTCTTCTCTCCGTACAAAACCCTAGAAAATTGATTTAAACGGTTTTATTCCTTCAAAAGCAATTACATTTAATGTACAAAACCTCATTAAAGAGATATTTTTCTTATTTATGTGGCACCATTTTACTTCTGGCACATTTTGTTGAGAAAGGTTCTTCACTTTGTTGGTTTGATCACCTTTCTAAATGAGCATTCAAATCCGGCAATGTTTGCTATGGTTGAAGTTCTGTATATAGCATAATTTCTATGTGCAACTGGTTTCGATAGACGCGGTTCCTCCAGAAGACAACAAAAAACCCACTCAATCCAACCAACTGAAAACAGTCTATACCACAAGGCTTAGCTCAAGCAGCATATCAACCGCTTTCACTGAAAAGGATTGCAGATAGAGTTCTGTTGGGGCACTTGATCAAACTAACTAAAACTTGCTGGTGGTTGTGCTTGAGGCGGGTACTACAAAAAGACCAATAGAACACGAGTTTAATTTCATTTGGATGGAATCAACAATGACTGTTTTACAAACCTAACGGATTTTAAACCATGTCCTGGACGACAATAAATACTCAGCACATTTGTCGCATTTCATTGGATCACACGGTTATGACAATTATGTTGAAAGGCAATCTTTGAAGCGAATTTCTTCTTCTTCGTCTCTTCGGTAAAAGTTTCTTCGCGCATGTGCATTAAAGATGTGTCACGTCTATCGTTTCGTCACAGTGCCATCCGCTTTTCCAAATATGGCACATTCCGCCATGCCAACAAACAGCCCCGTCTCTACCACCCCTAAAACATACAAAAACAGTTGAAAGGAAGATCGTCAGACATTTTGTCAGACAGAAAAGAGGTCGTACATTCGTACACTCACTAGCCTGTATTTCTTCCTCAATAACCAGCTCCATGGTTCATTTGCCTAAAAGAGTTCTTCTTCTAGGCCATTCTTTTGTAAGGGGTTTTTGGTTCCATAACTTTGGTCCGTAGGCGAACACGATTCCTGACAGAGTATCAACTTACTCTCACCCCTGAATGGCATTCTAGTGGTATTTCAAACACCACTTCCTAGGTTACTCTAACAGTTTGCTGGTTTCCATTTATACTCCCAGGCGGAGAGGCACTGCGAGTGCCTTGCCCTTATGAACACATCACAATATGATCCCAGCCAATTTTCAAATCAGGACCGCTCTGCTTGTAGTCCAAGTGCCAACCACTGGCCGGCGTCACCCACACAACGTTAAATTAGAAGCTGCTCTTCTCAAACTCATTAATAATTCATCAAGTTAAAACAAAGAAAATCACAACCGTGAAGGAGTCTTAATTAGCATAGATTTTGACGATTTTACTTCTCCGTTTACTCCTTAGTTTTTATTTCGATTGAGAAGATATATCAAACACTCGAGACAGTGTATCATCGGCTATCCAAACACCTCGAATTTCGTCAAAAATATTCCGCTGGGCGTCGTTTTTCAACTCTCTACTCGGTGTTTGGATTTCCCGATGGAACACTTTCTCTCGTGTTTGATATATTTCATCAACGTTTTCCATAATAAGTCAGAAACTTTTAACTCTCTAAACCTCTGAAAGCAACTTTTGCTACACAAAATAATGTTTGCAGACGTGGACAGGAATCGGGTAGTTTTTCTAACCTGGTATTAGATTCAATTGTGTGTTCAGCTCCTTCCAGTCATAAACCTAATAAATGTAAGGGAATTTATTATAAGCGATTAATTGATAAAAAAACAATCTACTCACGCCGTGTGAGATTCCTACCAACAAAGTGCAGCACACATGGTGATGCCGTTTAATGCTATAAAATCCATTCTGATGAATTGTGCACAACAGTTGAGAGCAACTTACTCAAATTGGCTGGAAAAGTCTGCGCAGTATACTCCAAAATATCAGAAGAGAGAGCTTGTATCTTCAACCATTTACTAATTTTCCAAACAAGAACTAACAAGTGTTCACCTACGACATCACGGGGGTCATACTGGTGTTCGCCGCTCCCCCCCCTCCCCCCCCCCCCACCACCACCTCCGTAAAATTTATTTTTTGAAACGTTTTATTAATCTTCTTGGAACAATGCGCGTTTGGTCAGTTGAAATTACTTTCTAAGACAACTTCAGCTTAGAAATACACGTACTGTACCAAACAGCAAAATGATGATGACCTTAACTTAAATAAATATATAAATAAAAAAAATAAATAAATAAATAGATAAATAAATAAATAAATAAATAAATAAAAATAACAGATGCCAAGCTGTAATTTCTCCTCAAATCACATTGGGCAAATTGACAAAGAAGTGTAATTGTGATAACAAACGTATTCAATTGAAGCCGCCACTTGCAAACACATATTCACATCTACATGATAAACAATTGCCTTTTAGGATTATAAATTGGATGATTTGTGATAAGACAAGGGTTCCAAACACTTGGCTCCTTCTTGCTGTTAAAGACACAGTACATGTTACAAAACAACACCACCTCACAGACCTATTGTTACGTTATTGTTTTCCTTGTTCTTTCGTTCCCAATTGTTTGACTTTAGTTGCGTCTTCTACACCAAGTGAGAGCCAAACACTTGGAGCACTCTACATATTACAAATTTGCCACTGATCAGTTGAAATCAAAGGAATGCTACTTTTTACCTTGTCAAATTGACAATCTATGATAAAGTTGCTGTTATCGGTCACTACAGGACCCTAAAGCAAAATCAAGGAACGTGCATGAGATAGAACATGTTTCATATTTCAGCCAACTATTACAAGAGAGGTGTCATATGTGTGTAAGAAGGCATGTCATGACAAGCAACAGAGTATTTTCTGTTGCGTCAACACCTGCCAATATCAGTCACATACTCCTACCACCCACTAGCTTGTGAACAGGCTCTCTAATCAAGGGCCAAAGAGAAAGCAGGAAGAAGAAAGAGGAGGAAAGAAAGAGGAGAAGACAGAGAGGAGGGAAGACACCCTAACCCCACCCCATTACCCCACAGTCACTTCACTCTCAACTAGTGCCTTCTCTACCTTTCCAGCCACAGTCAGACCCTTCTAGCTGGAGCCTGTTCACAGGCTTTACCACCCAGCCCCCCTCCCAAGGCATACACACTCCTAGGCTCACTCATTTCAAGCACATTTGAGGGGCAAACTTTTTCAACATGTGACAAAACCCAAGCAGTACTACAATCAATGAAGTATTGTTTGTGATTCTTTTCAACAAAAGAACAGTACTAGTTTTCGCAAAGCTAGTGCATACTGTACTTAGAGAGATGGGGTGTGTCCATCTATGTAGTTTTGACATTTACTAGTTTTCATGCATACTCACAGCTTTAGCTTGCGCCATTCTAAGAACTGGTTTTAACCCAAGTTTCTCCATTTTTTTCATGACTGGTACATATGACATAGGGATGACTTCAACTGGAATTCCTTTCTTAAACTGTAATTCAAATAAACACATACATTGCAAACAAGTATTACCTCTCACAAATCTGCTCTGTGCAATTTTACCTCCAGGTAAGTTTATAACCATCACATTTCAATTACCGGTACACCCTTTTTACCATTTCAATTTGGTGTGAAATCAGTTTCTTGACATGGACACTAATCATTCATATTTTGTATTAATTGATTCATTATTTTTCATGTATTCATGACATGCTCAAACAACTTTAGCTGGAATTCAATGTTTGTGTTCTGTAAAACTGTTGGTCAGTTGTTTTTTAAGCAACCCCTGTTTCTTTAGCTGCACTGAGAAATTGATTTTATTTCAAGCAAATTAAATCAGTATAATTACAAATAAACAGAAAATAAACAGAAACAGAAAAACTAAGTACTTTCATGAGTCTAGTAAAAGTACCTGGTACATACAACTGATATTCTTGTTTATTATCTGGTTAAAGGCTATATAATGTATAAGTATAGATGTCCAAAGATAGAGCTTGAAATGGAATAAAGGTGCAAGTTTTACATTAAATGAAAAGACTTCAAGGTACAAGAAAACAACATTGACAAAGATGCTGGTAACTCTAATAATCGTGTTTGCCCTATTTTCCATCACAGTTTGAGCAAAACTAACCAAAATAATAAAATAACAACTTCAGGGAAATATCAAATTAATTTGTATTAAGTACTTACTACTGTACATAAAACACAAGCTGACTTACTCCATCGCCTAGCTGCTTTGAGTCCTTCCTGAAAGGAAAGAACTTACATTCTGCAAACTATTATTACCTCACAAGAATAATTCTCTGCTGGTTACAAACACTACTCATAACCACTGCTTATAGCAGCCACAAAGTTGCCTCAACTGTCTGAGTTTAATAAGAAAATTCCTTCCCTACCCACCCCTAGTATAGAAGTGGTAAAATTTCCCAGTTTTTCTATGGTCTTCTTTCTTTTTCCTGGTTATTGACTGGTTTAACAAACAGTTTGCTGTCAGTGATTAATCAACAACAAGCTTAAAAGAGCATCCCAATGAAAACACAATTACCAGTATACTTTCAACTACTAATCAATTAAAATCTTTGGCAAACATTGACATGTACCTGTCATCTGCGATAATAATGAACTGTTTTGCACAAGATGCTACAATTTTCTCTTGGGTCAAACAGCCTCTGAAGAAAGACAATTGAAATTAAGAGAGAGTTGAGATTAAAAAACTCATCATGATGAAGCATGCATGCAGGCAGAAACATGCATGTTTAAATTTTTTCCTTCTGAAAATTAACCAAAGAGTGCAAGAGAAACATATAACATTTTAGTTTACCCTCCTCCTTTTATTGCAGTTAGGTCACAATCCACATCATCAGCCCCATCAATAGCAACATCTAGCTGCAAATTAAACAAAGCTGTGATCAGAGTAAAAAAAAAATGTTTTTCATTCTACTTTAAGTTTACTGTAATAATCCTGAATTCATAATCTGTCCTCTGACACAATCTTGCCGAGATAAAAAGGCAACATGTACCTGGCACCATACGCCCACAGAGTATTGGTGCTACAGTTTATAGTCTAGCCTTTGTACACTTTGCATGTCTATAACATCTTTAAATCGTTGACTCCCTTAAACTGTTATTTCAGGTGTTCTATCTTACCTCAGGGTGTCTGTCAAGGTCAGTGAGAATCAATTTGTTTTGTGTGATTAGCTGTTGGGCCTACCTTACAATGAAACACATTCAATAAATTAATATGCAACTGGCAAAACTTACAGAAGATTTGGAGGCTAATGATTTACTTTGAATTCATTGTTTATGTCAATGATTATCATCATGACTTGATATTACATGCGAGGCAAATTATTTGAAGTTGTTACTAACAACAAAATCTATGATTGAGTCATGTAAAATGAAAACTGAGCAATGTAACATAATCTATTGGTGTCATTTATTATCAATAATATTGAAATATTATGCATGTGAACAAAATTGTGCTGGTTACTGGTAGAAGACATTTCGTTATGTCTAAATTAATTAAAAGCAATTTGGTTTCATAACATAGCACAAAGAAACAAAAAAATGATTTATTACAAAATTTGGTCATAAAAATCAGTTACCTGAAATGATGATGGAACACAGAATAAATTTAAATTCTCTTCCTTTACTCTTTCAACTACAAATGAAGCAAAATGTCTACATGTACATTCATTTGCATTAGAGATTATCATAGGATTACACAATCAAAAACAATGCTTCTTAACTAACAAAGAATCAGAAAAATAATGGTGAAAGGGACCTCATTTGGTCTAGTATATATACAGGGTTGTCATGCCTACCACTAAGCCAATAATTGTGGAGACCTAATACAAACAACCATGGCAACAGCAATGAGAATGCCACCAAACAAAAGAATTGACCAGAATAAATACAATAGCTGAGTTTATGTATGCATTATTCATCTAAGTACAATTTTTTATAACTTTGTAGAGCTGCAAAACAACAATGTACAGTGACTTAGTCTGAAGAATGTGAACAACTGTCAACACATTGGAAAATTTATATGCTCATCAGTCATAGATTAGCTTTCAAACTGATGGACATACTAGATTAAGTTAGATAAGTGTAAGATCATTAAGTTAAAATTCAGGTCTGTGATCTAGAGGTTTTTGAGTGCCACAGGCAACTAGGTTTTGCTTTTGGGCAACTGGAAAAAATAATTTTGTTCATATGCATGAAAGCTTACGTGCTGGGCAGCCAGGATTTCATGGTTGGGAACCTTTGGGCTTCTTAGACCATAGCCTTGAAAATAATAATTAGTGGACTGGTTCTGTCACTAAGATTCCTTTTTCCGTAAAACTCCATTTTATGCAGGACACCTAGCTGCTTAATATGGACAATTTTCTCTGTTCCTCATATTGTCTCTCACATTAGTCTCCTCAATATTGACACCAGTTACTGGAGCCAGACAAAAGACAAGCGACTAGCTCTTGTCTCATACAAAGACATCTATGCCAATTTAACTCTCCCAGATTATACAGGAATCTCCCCGATACAGACTGAATCTCCCAGTCTTCTAATGATATATGTGCAGATCACCAATCACCAATTTTCCTCAACAATCATGACAATCATTACTACTGACACACAGATTATAATACAACAACTTTTGCATGTGACTTTAGTCAGGGCCCGCGGAGTGGATTTTCAAGTTGGGGGGGGGGGGGCTAATGCAAACACACTAGTGTGAGCCAACTAGGGGGTCTGGGGGCATACTTCCCCAGGAAAATTTGAAATTAAAGTCTTCTGAAATGGCTAGAAATGGATCTAAAACTGCCAAAAGTGAAGTTAATTTTTAATTCTTATAAAACAATGAGTAACAAACTGGCCTTCACGTTTGACCGAATTTAAATGAATAGACTAACTTCTAAGCTAAATGGATGACTATCATCCAGACATCTGATTCTTTAAAGGTGCCAAATTTACTTTTTTGATTTTCATTGAGAGCTGCAAACTCATTGGCAACATCTGTAAGACAAAGTTTGTTTGTTCTCTATTGTCAGATTGCTAAACCTTGTTTGTGTCATCGTCGAGCGTAGCCACGTTTTCAGTCTCCAAGCAGAAGAAAAGGATCTCTCGCCTGCTGCACTGGTTGCTGGATTTACAAGAAGAAGTGATTCCACTTATCATACACTTTTCGGTTTCAGGAAGCTGCACAGACATAATAATTTGGCGCATTGGATAATAAATCTCTTATTAGATGTTTTGTTGTGTAGTTTGGCTGGGAATTTTTACTCCTTGTTTGCATTTTGACTCGCCCTACCGGCTCGTCAAAATACAGCACAACTCGTAAACATGCTCAGCAAAAGTACACAATAAAACGTCTAATAAGATATATGTACCGTTTTTTTGTAAAAGACAGACCTGGTGTACTAAAGTAAAAAAAAATAGTGATTTAATCAGCCAAAAAAGTAAGGGGGGTTAAAGCCCCCCCCCGCCCCACCCCCTGCACGGTCCTTGTTAGTGTGCACTAAAATGAGATTCAATTTATCAGAGAAAGCAAATAATACTTGGAACTAAAAGTACATTTAACTCACCAATGCGTTCAACTGCAAATACTATTGTTGATCCAGAACCAATTCCTAGGGCTTGGTTATCCTGTATGACAATGAATACTCTTTAAAATTAAATATTGAGTTGAAATCTGCCTAACACTGTACCCAGGCATTTTTTTTATGTTAACAGTGACAGATTGAGAGTGTGCAAAGCAGAAAGCTCTAAATGAAACTGGGTCCTTTCTAGCTAAGAGGGTGCCTGGGTCAGATACTCTCTCACTCCAATAAGGGGGATGGTGTGGTGTGTGGTATGCAAGTGAGAAGTTTAAGTATAATTTTATATATAATTTAATAAAGGCTGGTTGTCACAAGCGACAGAGTCGTAGTCAGAGTTGTAATCAGAAGCATGGTGCGATACGATCTAGTGATCAATCTAACCACCAGACTCAGAAGCAGAACACCAATTCTGCTTATGACTCTGTTTGTTACAATCCAGTGAAAACTGCACCATTGGACTCTCAAGCAGAAGTGGAAGTTAGAATGAGCCAATCATAATGCTCAATTATGGACCTTGGGATTGATTGGTTTGTCCGCTTCTGCTTCCGAGTTTTTTGGGATGATTTTCATGAATGTGTGATCCAGAAAGCCCCATGAAACATGATTATGATGACAACAACGCCAAATACGATGCCCAGTAAGAAATGAATTTACATTTTAACAGCGAAATTCTAAATTGTCTAGATCTGTTAGGTATGCCAATTGCTCTTAAAACACGTATAGGCTAAATACGTAATGACAGTGTTCAATTCCAAATGATAATACGAGAGATTTTTTGTCGTTGATCACAATCACGTTCAATCAGTAGATGAAGCAGAACTCGGTCATTTCACGTTGTTGTTATGCAGAGAGCAGCAAAGAAATATATAATAAAGATTTGTAACACACATGCACAGCTATTGTTTTGCTCATTAACCCTTTTGTTTACTGACGTTCTTGTTGCCGTCATTGTCATGGTTTGCTTAAGCTCGCTATTCCACTGGACTGTATTTTATGTCACAGGGTTATGTGCAGTCGTCCATCCTGACTAGCCTGCAGTGCAATGTCTTGTTGGAGATTTTCTTCACTCCACCCACTCCCCGATCCTTTCTCTCGCCTATCACTCACCCCTTGATAGAATTTTCTTTCCCTCTCCAGTCTTCCACTGCATGAAAAATTCAAGATGGCAGCTGAACTTTTTATGATGCGAGTGCTCACTCGAAGAAATCTCATTGGCTCTGCAGGCTACCATCCTGACTAGCATATTACGGTGGCACTCCTTTATAACGAAGTGTCACAGAACCAAACAAAATATTCGTTATATAGCGAAGACCTCCTTATAACAAATTATCTGGTTAACAACAAAAATATTCATTATAGTGGGGTAACCAAGCTGAACCAAGCTAAACAATGAGATATACACCATGCAAAACAGTCTACAGACTTGTGCGTGAAAAGCTACATTTAAATAAAGCAAAGTTTTGAAGGTCAAAGTTTCCCTATCTTGACCAATAGGAGTCATGTTTGGCTTGTCAACCATTTGTACCATCATATCATTTTTATTGACTGCGAGCAACAGGACAAAATATTCTTTATAGCGGGATAAATTGTGCATTGGCACCGTCAAAATCTATTTGTTATAGTGGGGACTTCGTTATAGCGTGGTTTGTTTCCACATATTTTACTGTAATTCTGCTGGGCTTTCATATGTTGTTCGTTATAACGGGGTCTTCGTTATAGCAGGGTTCATTATGTATGGGTTATTGACCAAGTGTGAGGTCAAGATGGCTGGATATTGGCCAAGTTCTCTTTTTGCGTGTTTATGGACCGAGACGAAGTCGAGGTCCATACACCCTATGCAAAATGAAAAGGGACTGGGAGCGACACGCGCGAAAACGAGGCTAGTTGGGCCAAGAAAAAAATGGCCGCCTGATGTGAAGGGCGCCAAATTTTAAATATGCCTGCAAATTGTTGTGTTCCCAACTGCACCAAAAAGCTGTACAGGACTGAAAATGGGAAGAAAATTTCCTACTTCAAGTTTCCAGATGATGTGAACCTCAAGAAACGTTGGCTGCATGCTATTCGTCGCGACGAAGGTAAAGAATTTACTGTCAACCAAAACACGAAGATTTGCTCTCTTCACTTTAAACCTGAGGACTTTGTTAAGTCTATCGGAGGCCAGCGTATTTATGTCAGGGAAGGGGTCGTGCCGTCACGTTTTTCTTGGTCACAAAGTTCACCGCTAAAGAGAAAGCCTCCTAAGAGACGTATGTTTATGTCGAATACAGACACAGAGTTGGTAGTATCTCAAACAACTAGTGCAACTGAAACCAACAGTGATAACTGCACTTCATCGGCGGCTGGTAGCTCTGCTGATCATGACGTGAAAAACGACACGGATATGCAAGGAAACACGACAGAAGATTTCAAAGAACTTCTCGAAAAACTGAAGAGTTTGGAGCTTGAAAATGCCTCACTTAAGGCTGAAATAGAAGTTTTGAAACGTCAGAAGAGTCTTGCAGATTCTCGCGTTTTTCAGTTGCGAAATTTTACCTCTGACGAGGACATCTCCTTTTACACCGGCTTTCCTAACTTTGCTACATTTAATGCTGTATATGAATTTTTGAACACTGGACCGAATGGGGAGAACATTAGGTACTGCTCTTCAAAAGAAAGAAGTGTCCCAAAGTGTTTTTATGATGAGAACGAGGAACCAGAGGAATGCACTCACAAAGGTAGAAAAAGGAGCTTAGAAGCAAGAGAGGAGTTTTTCCTCGTACTCTGCAGACTGAGAAGGGGATTTGCAGAAAAACATCTGGCCCAGTTGTTTCATATCTCTCAGTCAACAGTGAGCAGGATATTCCTGTCCTGGATAAATTACTTGTATCTTAAATTTGGTCAGGTATCTATATGGGCAAACAAGGAGGTTGTTAGAGCTACTATGCCAGACAGCTTTAAAGACAAATACTCTTCCACCCGTGTAATAATCGATTGCACAGAGATTAGATGTCAGATGCCTTCCAGCCTTCTGTTGAATTCCAAACTGTTCAGCTCGTATAAGAACCATGTAACTCTGAAAGGCTTAGTTGGAATTGCTCCCAGTGGAGCTATAACTTTTATCAGTCAACTGTACAGTGGAAGTATTTCCGATCGCGAAATTGTTGAGAGAAGTGGTTTTCTGAAGTTAGAGTTTGATAAAGGTGACACTGTGATGGCCGATAAAGGCTTTACGATTGAAGATCTCCTTCCACTGGGTGTGAACCTAAACATTCCACCTTTTCTAGGGTTGTATACCCAAATGAGAGCACAAGATGTTGTCAAGACCCAGGAAATTGCCTCGGTAAGAATACATATCGAACGAGCTATTAACAAAGTCAAGAACTTCCACATTTGGGATAGTGTCGTACCGCTTAGTCTATTTGGGGTAGTAAATCAAATGTGGAGTGTCTGTGCCTTTTTGTGTAACATGCACGATCCTCTTATTTCCACATAAAATTTAGGCAAAGCAATAATACCCTCTACAGAAAACAACACCATTTAATAACAGCGCAAGACCCTAATGTCTCAGAAAGAGCACAGATTTGGTAAACTAGGGTTTCGGCATCCGAGCGCCAGGAGCTAGTAAACTGTCATTTATATATAAATATCTCTATATGTCCTTGTGCTCAAGAACTAAGAATAAAGAAAGTAATCTTACAAACGTTTTATCTTGAA
>JAHPZR010012359.1:0-2500 GCA_019787425.1 Platygyra sinensis | reverse complement strand
AAAGTTTTAAAAAAATCTGTACGTGGGAAGGTTTTGGACGCGAACGTCCTTTAAATAATTTACTTTAGATCAACTCAAGATAGCTATAACACCAAACAATGCTCTTTTGTTGTTTTCATTCAGATCTGCAGTCTTGGTTTTGAAAACCGTACTATCCCTTTTAATGGGATTCTGTTTTCATTGTATGCATGTAAATCATGGAAAAAATAGGCATCCAGAGGATGCATGATTGGGCTAAATATAATGAAATAATAATAGAAATACATAAAGCAAGATATAGAGTGAAAACATATACTAGATATTTATATATGTTTTGAATGTGTATAAGTTTTGGTTTTTGCGAAAAAAAATCATGTAGCTAACATTGTGCTGATAAACATTTCAAAGAACAACTTGGATTTACTGACAGTAATACTAGCTGAAATGCGCAGATTGTGATAGCTTTAGTTTAAAAATGGCAGGGTTTGGGGATATTTTCAGCATAGCTTTTTCTCCCTAGTCTCTTAGTGTATTATAATTATATTCAAGCCAAGTGCTCTCACTGGTTCTTCATTGGAATTTTTACCAGAATCTGGATAAATACAGTGTATTGGAGGAGGGGATGTGTATACTGTAACACAGTGTAGAGGAATTTCAAGGTGCTGTTTCTATAGTTGTCTCCCAAGCAGACACTCTAAGGCCTTGTCACATGTTCCTTCCCAACAAACGTTCGTAGGGAAGGAATGCATGACAAGCCCTTTGAGTGTCAGCATGGAAGGCTATTTCTATAGTCCACTAAAAAAAGTTTTTCAGAAGGAATGAACCTTTAGAGAAGCAAAGAGAAAGCGATTAAGATTTACATAATTTCTTACTTTGTTTTATTTGAACAACTTATTAATAACCCAGTAAATGAAGTATCAATAGTGTTTAAAGTGAAGAACAACTTATTTTTAAGGGCACACAGGAGCAGAATAAAGACTGCACATGACTTACTTTTAGGGAAACAATTGTCTGTTCCCAATGCTATGTTCAAGATAATTCAAAAGCATGGTAAATAGAGTCTCTTACCTCACCACGCATGACTAAAAAGTTAAAAAACAACATCACACTGGACTTCAACCATGTGACAATTAGACCAGGAAAATGATATATTAGATGAAAAACGTAAAAAAAAATCGGGGGTCACCAAACTCGTTTTGAAGATAAGGCGAATCACAGATCATAGCATTTCTAGGATTTTCAGCCGCTGTGGTGATTCTGGCCGGATTCATTACTATTGGCATATAGTTTAGTTGAAGAATCAGATCTAAGTTATGTGTGTTTAACACAGCATATATAGGCCTATTTGATAGATCTTTGCTACATATGCCATTAAATCAGCTAGAATTAGCCTTAAAAAATACAACTTCTAACTTACGCACACCTGTATCCATGTACCAATTCGACCCTATTTGAATAGTACATGAGAAATAATTAAAACTTCCCACATACAGATTTTTTTTTTTAGCATAATGGAAAGAATCAGAAAAGGAAGTCATCTGCCGAAAAAAAAGTGGGGGTCACCGAGCATCCAACAAAAATATTCGCACACAAAGATAACGCAAAGGTCATCAGCTCTTTATTTTGTTGAGTTTTCAACTCGGTGTGCGCGCTTGAAAATGACGTGGCATGCGCGTGACCAATGAATAGCGTGCGCACTAGAGATGCCCAGCAGCAAATTATGGGCGCGAACGTCCTTAAATAAGTTATTTCACAAATAAAAGTGAGAGCATGAACTATCCACAGCTGTGTGTATTGCTTCGTTAGTTATATAAGCCAGCCACTTTGTTACAGTGACTGTCAATCAGTACACTGCAATTTTGTTAGATGTAGCATAATAATTTTACTTCACTGACTGTATACTTAAACTAAACCAGCTACTTTTTGGGAAAGAGGCCCACACTCCTTTCTTTTAGAGAAGGACCTTAAGGGACTGGACCTGGGAGCATGGCAGAAATCTAGCCTAATCACTAGCTGAACCTAGATAGGATCTTTTTAATTAGTCTTATTCAGCAGCATCTATGTCAACTCTCCAGGTTTATCCGGGAGTGTCCTGGATACTGAGTCTCCCCCTCCCCTAAATGAGTCACCAAATCTCCCGGACAAAACAAATTAAAGCACATAAAATACATTTTTCTGACATATTTTGGCTAATGCTTTGTATTTTTGGGGAAAATTTTTGTGATATTTGATGAATTTTTAAGATTTAATCTGAAGATCTCTACTTTGAACAACTTATTTAGGGTCAAAAAAGGTAATACTGGCAATCTCCCAGATTTTGATCTTTTAGGTTGGAATCTCTACTGCAGCCTTGGTAAACTTGAGATGGGACTATATTATTAACTTAATATATATTACCTTAAAGTGCCTATGAAATGAAAAACTGAGGTATTGAAAAATAGGCGTATTTGAAAGGCCTTTAAAAGTGAAGAAGAATGGTGTTTTCCTTTTTGTCATATCTCATATCGTTCCAGAGATATTC
>JAHPZR010012358.1:17500-20053 GCA_019787425.1 Platygyra sinensis | reverse complement strand
AACGTCTAGACGCGGTTCGTGGGCAAAAAAATTACAGACAAATGTATGGAAAATTAAAAAATTAACTGAGCGCGTTCGACTGAAACGATTCATTCGCCTAAATCGAAAATATTTATATTCATATACTCGCCGGCTTAACAAATTAGATACTGTATCTGTGCCCTGTGTTAAAGTGAAGGTGCTAGTTCTATATGAAAGGGTGAATCCTAGCTCGGATCCTAGCTCGGATCCTGGCTCGGACCCTAGCTCGGATCCTGGCTCGGATCCTAGCGCGGATCTTGGCTCGGATCCTAGCTCGGATCTTAGCTCGGATCCTGGCTCGGATCCTAGCTCGGATCTTGGCTCGGATCCTAGCTCGGATCCTAGCTCGGATCCTGGCTCGGATCCTGGCTTTATTCTTAGTTTATCTCGAGAGAAACACAGGATTCCCCGCCTTTACAGCGCTACGACTACAAACAATCAAGGAAACTCTCATAACTTCAAGACAGTCAATTGAACTTACAGTGACTTTCCTTGCCATTTTAAAGTGCACAGCGATAAACCTGCGTTGACTTTTCGTTGATGGAAGTGTAAACAGGCAAAAGATTGACGATTACCGCTAACTTTTAGGAGCGAAATTTATGTACAGCGGGCAAAAATCCGGCCCGTGTGCCGTATCGTAAAAAGCTGGGACCGGTCACGTGCGCGTGATTAGCCAATCAATTCGAGGATTTAGGAATCCGGCCCGCTCAGATGCTGAGAAAAAAATAAAATCATGTTATCTTCACCATAGTTAACATTAACTATGTCTTCACGTGTGAAGATATCATGTTTTTTTTTTCCAAGAGGGCACAGTAACGAATCCTGCAATCTGATTGGTTCTTAGCGCGGTCCGGATTTTCCTATCTCTGACCACGGTCACGATAACGGCGGGAAACAGCGCGGGTGAATTGTCATCTTCAGCTAGGTTTCGTGAATGAACTAGCGGTAATCGTCGATCTTTTCCCTTTTTACACTTCCATGGACGATGCTCACATGCTCACTTTTAAATAGCAAGGAAGGTCACTGTAAGTAGATTCAATTGAGTATTTTGTAGCTCTGAGAGTTTGTGTGGTTGGTTGTAGCTCGGCGTTGTAATGGCGCGTAATTCTGTGTTTTTCACCGGACAATTTTAAGCTAAAAGAAGTCAAATGCAGTCGAGTTTAGCCTCTCTGATAGTTGCTGTATTTAAGAGAAATTCTGTAGAATATACTTAATGAATTTCCTCGCTTTCTGCTACTCAATTTACGGTAAAAAGGTCTGATTTCGAGTGATTCGCAACGACTGATAGAAATTGTGCTTGTAGTGCAACTTCAGTCAAACTTTGCGCGAAATTTCACTATCGGGAAAACACTTTTGGAGAACTTAACTGGTGAATTAGATGCAACTAACATAAAGCAATTCAAAATAAATCTGTTGATACATCTTTCTTTGGGTAGTGTCTGAGTTTACTCGCTCGTTCGTTCGTTAGATTTTTTACGATGGTTTGTAGACGGCACGTAAACCAATTCAATAACAAAGTTGTGTAAACCCAATTGTAAGCCAAATTATCGCAGGAAAAAAAAATAAGTTATTTGCCGGCTTAGGGCCGGTCCGTATAGTAAAAAACTGTGACCTCGGGCTTGAAAATGCTGCCCTCGGCCTGCGGCCTCGGGCAGCATTTTCAAGACCTCGGTCACAGTTTTTCACTATACGGACCTCCAAGCCGGCAAATAACATATATATCTTCACGTGTGAAGATATCATGTTTACGCGCGAAAGCTCACCTCAGCTGATTTAAAAGATGATTTCCAGTCCGTACTGCGCAGTCTCAGTACCCTCATGTTTATAAACATTATAACGGCGCACTCAATGGAATGTGAATCGATGTTATTCGTTAAAAACCACATACCTTATCTTTGAGGCCTTTCAAATTATTTTTCCAACAGTTTCATTGAGTTTTACAGCTGCAAAGTTGTTTCATCAAGTGATATGAGAAAGAACAAAGCATTAAGCTTTGACCGCTTCGCATCCATAATGGCGGTTGTTTTTAAACTTCGAATTTACTTCATGTAAGTAGTTGCGAAATGTTCACATTTCGTGACGTCTTACATGAAACAAAACAAAAAACGTAAACAAACTCTCGAGAGTGCGCAGTACGGACTGGAAATCAGCTTTAATCTACCACCCGCATGAGGTATACCAGGGCTTACTTGAGAAAAGATAACTCCTACTAGAATTGATCCACATGAATAATTTTTTGAAAGAAGACAAATAGCTTATTGTTTTCAGCATAAAGATTTTTGAAAGTTAAAAACACATGAATTGGTGACCAGTGAAATCTGAAACAATGCATAACTTCGTCAAAATGATCTGGATGAAAAATTCTATGCTTAAAGCACAAAACTTACTTAGAGCAACAAATCCTGAAACTTTCAGTTCAATTGAACAAATTCTTCTCAAAATGTCTTTTCTCAAAGGCAGAAATAACTCGTTTTCAGAAAAAGAGCTTTGAACTTACAGTAACAGAAATTTTCAATCTAAATTAGCTTTAAT
>JAHPZR010012358.1:0-2500 GCA_019787425.1 Platygyra sinensis | reverse complement strand
AGGGCGTGTTTATACAAGAGTGACAGAAGTCCAAGTGTAATTACAAGCCTAGCGTGTGCTTGTTGTGAAGTCTTGTGTGGGGTAACTGCGTTCATCTGGAAGAAATAGCCTTGTTGTTGTTTACGACATCCCTGGGTTCTGTTTAGACTGCAAACTACCTGCCACTTAAAACATCGAACTTGCAACAACAGCAACTAACTCTACTAATCTAAAAACTGCATCAAAACCGTGAAAATAATTTAGAACGGTAACATATCTTATTTGTTCAAATATGGTTCTAAGAGTAATTAAAGTTCAAAATAAAGCACGCAGTTTCCCGAAAAGCGGTTGAAATGTACGTTTCCATACACCTTACGTAGCTGTACGTTCAGACGCGGAAAGACTTCACAGCTCATTAATTTCCTTGTAGGAGACAAAATGAAGCTCTTTAGGACTAAATACATCGATTCTGAAGACAAATGTTATAACTTGCTTGAATTTTCAACTAGAATTTTTTGCCATAGTCTCTTCAAAATACAACCGTGCGCTTTAAATATGGCCGACAACTCAGTCAACTAGAAGCTAATTAAGTCGGAGAAATTCAACACTTTGGCGAGGCCATGAGGGCCTCTTTTTCAATTAAAAAGAAAAAATTATCAACCAGAAACTAGGGTGCAATCAGGGATTTTGGATTTCTTTCATATTAAGGCGGGGGTACACCCAAACTTCTGTAAAAACTTCAAAATGCCGTTTTCACCGGGATTTTAATCGGTATTAAAGCTAATTTAGATTGAAAATTTCTGTTACTGTAAGTTCAAAGCTCTTTTTCTGAAAACGAGTTATTTCTGCCTTTGAGAAAAGACATTTTGAGAAGAATTTGTTCAATTGAACTGAAAGTTTCAGGATTTGTTGCTCTAAGTAAGTTTTGTGCTTTAAGCATAGAATTTTTCATCCAGATCATTTTGACGAAGTTATGCATTGTTTCAGATTTCACTGGTCACCAATTCATGTGTTTTTAACTTTCAAAAATCTTTATGCTGAAAACAATAAGCTATTTGTCTTCTTTCAAAAAATTATTCATGTGGATCAATTCTAGTAGGAGTTATCTTTTCTCAAGTAAGCCCTGGTATACCTCATGCGGGTGGTAGATTAAAGCTGATTTCCAGTCCGTACTGCGCACTCTCGAGAGTTTGTTTACGTTTTTTGTTTTGTTTCATGTAAGACGTCACGAAATGTGAACATTTCGCAACTACTTACATGAAGTAAATTCGAAGTTTAAAAACAACCGCCATTATGGATGCGAAGCGGTCAAAGCTTAATGCTTTGTTCTTTCTCATATCACTTGATGAAACAACTTTGCAGCTGTAAAACTCAATGAAACTGTTGGAAAAATAATTTGAAAGGCCTCAAAGATAAGGTATGTGGTTTTTAACGAATAACATCGATTCACATTCCATTGAGTGCGCCGTTATAATGTTTATAAACATGAGGGTACTGAGACTGCGCAGTACGGACTGGAAATCATCTTTAAATCAGCTGAGGTGAGCTTTCGCGCGTAAACATGATATCTTCACACGTGAAGATATATATGTTATTTGCCGGCTTGGAGGTCCGTATAGTGAAAAACTGTGACCGAGGTCTTGAAAATGCTGCCCGAGGCCGCAGGCCGAGGGCAGCATTTTCAAGCCCGAGGTCACAGTTTTTTACTATACGGACCGGCCCTAAGCCGGCAAATAACTTATTTTTTTTCCTGCGATAATTTGGCTTACAATTGGGTTTACACAACTTTGTTATTGAATTGGTTTACGTGCCGTCTACAAACCATCGTAAAAAATCTAACGAACGAACGAGCGAGTAAACTCAGACACTACCCAAAGAAAGATGTATCAACAGATTTATTTTGAATTGCTTTATGTTAGTTGCATCTAATTCACCAGTTAAGTTCTCCAAAAGTGTTTTCCCGATAGTGAAATTTCGCGCAAAGTTTGACTGAAGTTGCACTACAAGCACAATTTCTATCAGTCGTTGCGAATCACTCGAAATCAGACCTTTTTACCGTAAATTGAGTAGCAGAAAGCGAGGAAATTCATTAAGTATATTCTACAGAATTTCTCTTAAATACAGCAACTATCAGAGAGGCTAAACTCGACTGCATTTGACTTCTTTTAGCTTAAAATTGTCCGGTGAAAAACACAGAATTACGCGCCATTACAACGCCGAGCTACAACCAACCACACAAACTCTCAGAGCTACAAAATACTCAATTGAATCTACTTACAGTGACCTTCCTTGCTATTTAAAAGTGAGCATGTGAGCATCGTCCATGGAAGTGTAAAAAGGGAAAAGATCGACGATTACCGCTAGTTCATTCACGAAACCTAGCTGAAGATAACAATTCACCCGCGCTGTTTCCCGCCGTTATCGTGACCGTGGTCAGAGATAGGAAAATCCGGACCGCGCTAAGAACCAATCAGATTGCAGGATTCGTTACTGTGCCCTCTTGGAAAAAAAAAACATGATA
>JAHPZR010012357.1:37500-39078 GCA_019787425.1 Platygyra sinensis | reverse complement strand
GCATAACTTCGTCAAAATGATCTGGATGAAAAATTCTATGCTTAAAGCACAAAACTTACTTAGAGCAACAAATCCTGAAACTTTCAGTTCAATTGAACAAATTCTTCTCAAAATGTCTTTTCTCAAAGGCAGAAATAACTCGTTTTCAGAAAAAGAGCTTTGAACTTACAGTAACAGAAATTTTCAATCTAAATTAGCTTTAATACCGATTAAAATCCCGGTGAAAACGGCATTTTGAAGTTTTTACAGAAGTTTGGGTGTACCCCCGCCTTAATATGAAAGAAATCCAAAATCCCTGATTGCACCCTAGTTTCTGGTTGATAATTTTTTCTTTTTAATTGAAAAAGAGGCCCTCATGGCCTCGCCAAAGTGTTGAATTTCTCCGACTTAATTAGCTTCTAGTTGACTGAGTTGTCGGCCATATTTAAAGCGCACGGTTGTATTTTGAAGAGACTATGGCAAAAAATTCTAGTTGAAAATTCAAGCAAGTTATAACATTTGTCTTCAGAATCGATGTATTTAGTCCTAAAGAGCTTCATTTTGTCTCCTACAAGGAAATTAATGAGCTGTGAAGTCTTTCCGCGTCTGAACGTACAGCTACGTAAGGTGTATGGAAACGTACATTTCAACCGCTTTTCGGGAAACTGCGTGCTTTATTTTGAACTTTAATTACTCTTAGAACCATATTTGAACAAATAAGATATGTTACCGTTCTAAATTATTTTCACGGTTTTGATGCAGTTTTTAGATTAGTAGAGTTAGTTGCTGTTGTTGCAAGTTCGATGTTTTAAGTGGCAGGTAGTTTGCAGTCTAAACAGAACCCAGGGATGTCGTAAACAACAACAAGGCTATTTCTTCCAGATGAACGCAGTTACCCCACACAAGACTTCACAACAAGCACACGCTAGGCTTGTAATTACACTTGGACTTCTGTCACTCTTGTATAAACACGCCCTCCTCCCAAATGAGTTTGCCTTTTCGTCGAGGGTCGAGGGTCGAGGGTAACTAGTCGAGGGTCGAGGGTAAACGGTCGAGGGTCGAGGGTAAATGGTCGAGGGTCGAAAAATTTTTCACAATTACTTTTGAACGCCGTCGAATCAAAATTTCGTGTTTACTCGAGTTTTTTTAGCCTGTTCAGGGCTTTCGTTAGTTGAAACAGGCATTTGTAGTACTCCCGGGTTATACTGTAGTTTCCCTTAAACTGTTGACTCGACCCTCAACCAAAAGGCAAACTCTAAATTAATGATTTGGAAATCCAGCGTTCAAAATTTTGTTCAATTTAAAACCTAGAAATCCCAAATAAAGCAACCAAAGGTTAGAAGCGTGACAGGAAGTTCAACATCATTGAACTGTTGACTGTTCTTCCGGACTGTTCGTAAGAGATGGTATAAAGAGAATTTTGAAGCAGGATCTCAGTTGTAATTTTCTTTAACTGTAAGACATTTAAAGGGTCGTCTCTTTTAGGACTAATAGAGTAAAATGTATGGGCATTTTTTCTTGAAAGAAAGTTTTAGACGTAAGAAAGACTTAATTTCGAGAAAACATCCGGTATTTCCCATTGAGAAATTTCTATCTCTT
>JAHPZR010012357.1:27500-32500 GCA_019787425.1 Platygyra sinensis | reverse complement strand
AGGCAAACTCTGTTGCGAGCCTTCAACAAACACGACCTCTGTCAACACTTAACACGCGACCTTCGTCACACTTCAGTAAACACTACTGACTCACGCGATAATTCTCTCCAAACACTCCTGGGAAAAACCCACAAACACCTCACCGATTCGCTTATATACTCTACAGCGTAAGATTCTAGATCTTTCCGGCTCTACTAAATAAAGTAACATTACAATGTAAAACTATTTACAGCAGCAGACGTAAACGACTAAAATAAATTGCTTAGTCACTGTGATGCGACACTAATAAAGGTATCATGGTAGGTGGATTGACAGTGTTTGGAAATCGCGCTCTTACGCTGGCGCTTTGAAAGAAAACCCCATCAACCTACACATTTTCTGAAAGCTTAATAGTTATAGAATACAATCATATGTTCGAAATTTTCTAAAAAGTTTTTGTCGCAGTGATATAAAAAGAAATACCCAGAAACACTGCTTTGCTTAAACTGGTTCGCTTCCGCGCGTGAATCATCGGAGCGGCGCGATTAACATCGGAAATGTTTTCTCACACATCACCCTCAAAAAGGGTGTATGCGATTTTCCAGATGTGGTTTAGTTTTTTTTCTACACCCTCCTAAAGTTTGATGTTCTGAACTCGGGTGTTTCCTTACACTAAAGAGGCCATAACTCTAAAACGGAAGCGAAATTAAACAAAGCCCGACACCCTTTTTCGAAGGAGGTAATAGGGAACATACCTGTCGATTTTCAGCCAATTCCGTTGGAAGACACGCGTAAACGAACTAAAAATGTTCATCCTTATATGCAGTTTTGTTTTATCGAGAAAAAGACGAAAAACTTTTTGCGAGATCGGTATGATTAGGTGTTAAAAATCCCCTCCGCGCTGACAGATGTCGGCATGGGTCGGTTTACCAAAACAATGGGTCATGACAACTTGAAATAAACAGACTTCTACGTTGCAGTGAAATCGTCCGAGAAGCGAAAACTACTTAGGTTTAAACAGGTTTGTATTTAAACTGCCGTGATTATTTCGTCGGCGGCATTGGTATTATGTTGTTCGAGTTTAGACTTCTTCGTTCTCCAGACATTTTCTGAAACCATTATATGCCTCGTGAAGCCAAAAAGAGGAAATTTCGAGGTCTATATCGTCTACATCTGTGCTTGACTCGATCTCTCGCTGTGCAAGTTTCGGAGTCGCGTCCGTTCTCCAGCAATATCGTGCGACTAGCACTTGTTGTATTTTGACCTTCAGCTTCATTGGCGGGATTTGTGTCCTCGAGTTCCTTCAACCATTCTTCTAAGTTTAAAACAATGCGACCCACAGTCGCTCAGATCAGGAGCCAAAGATCTTGTTCGACGCTGAACTTGCTGGTTCCACCAGATTTTCGCCTCTTCGACTTTTTCGGAGACGAAAATGGGCAAGAAGTTTTCTTGCGAGTTTTCGTCCTGACATAAAGAAAATTTGACAAGAACGAAAGCTTGACTTGCGATGAAACAACCAGATCGAGAACGGTTCGCGTGTGCAAATAAAATATCACACCCCAATTCGCATTACATGTGACAACTGGCGGTGAATTTTAGTTAGAGCTGTCAACGCGCCGTAAGAGATTTAATGAGATTCAAAAACAGTTTTTCTCTTTATCGTAAAAAGTAAAAAAGCTTTCTTCTCCATTCTTTCTGCAAATTATTTTTCTCAGTCTCTTCAATTTGAACAGCGAAAAAAAGGTTTTTCGCATTTTTCTTAAAAATCCACCTACCATGCGAGAAGATTCGAGACTAAATTAGCATATTCGCGAATGTTCCAAGTCTCGCAACAATTTTTCGTAACAGCAGTGTAAACCAGTTTGCTTCGTGCATTTTCAACCCCAGTTCGTTCTAGTCAGCTCTTGAGATTACCTTTTTCAGTCCACCTATATATTTCAGAGCCGTCAAATTTTAAATTCAGCATCCCCTGGGTCTAAAAATTAGGGAAAATCTCGCTCATATTTGTTGCGGGATATCCACAAAATCCACAAACTTGAAAAGTAAACGTGCAGAAAAATATAAGTTTGCGCCGGGGACTGTGAGAGACGATTCGGTTGTCTATTTTGCCACAAATGTGTGCGCAGAGGAAGCAAGTGCAGGGGACAAATAAACCAGCTTGAGTTACTTATACTGGTCACACGCTCTATAGAAATAAGTACACGCGACGAGAATGACTAATGTTAATTAGTATAAATTTACCGTAGTCTATTGTGAATTCATGAATTTGATTGGCTATATTACCGTCGACTATCTGCTAGACTGCGAGCAGTCTCTTTCTTTTCCTAGCGTATTCCTTGCGTTTAATTGGAGCTATCGAGTAGCAAGCGGCGAGCGGCGAAGGCGCGAGCCGCGAAAAGCGCGAGCGCGGAGGAAAAGGAAAAAGAAAGAGACTGCTGTGGTATTTTGATCTTTTCGATTTGCCGCCTTTGACAGCTGTTTGATTGATGGTTCTGTCCAGTTTGCAATCTGAGACTATTTCGCGGCAAAGTTTAGTCAGCTCTAGTGAAAACTATTACTAGTTATACTAGTAATAGTTTTCACTAGAGCTGCCCCCGCTTTCGAAGATCTGTAAATGGTTTTTACTGAATATAAATACCGTGCATACGACTGTTAAAAAAGAAACGTTTGAATATTTATTGAAGTTAACATCCATGACTGGTAAACATATTTTTCTGTAAATGGCAATTAAATCTATTACAGCCATACATTTTTTTGTCATTTTTTTTTGTGAAACAGCAACGTATTGTGTGTAAAGAAATTTGTTTATTTTATTGTAAAGAAAATATTCTGTGTAAACAGGCTTAGAAGTTTGAATATCGCAATTGGTGCAATTTAACCTTCCTGGATTTGTGTGCATTGAGTTACAAAAATAGGCCACATATTGTTATCTAAACCCAACTGATTTAATCCATATGCTGTCACTACTGTCAAAAGATTACTGCTATTCAAATTCACAGATCTCGAGCATGAGTGACAAAAAGAATCAAATGTTCTTAGCGTCATGAAAAGGCTCTCTTCCTCTTCATTGCGATTACCAAATGTTCTATTCTCAAATATCTGGCTAAAACAGGCATTAATGAATCCCTAGCCGCAAATGAACTACAAAGATCTATTATGTCATGATGACCAAACCCTTCCTAATTTCCCTCAATAATGAACAATATTCTCTCGAAGAGATATAATGTGAGCAAACATTGAAAAGCAGGTCTGCAAACTCATTCCTAGGATGTAGATTTGATAAATATGGAAGAAACAAATGCGTAGAGATTTCCAAATAAGCATCAACAGCACATGAATAAATACCAGGGTTAACGAAAACAGAATTCATAAAGTGCCCTCTTCGAACTGTAACCACCTACTTGTGGATTCATAAAGTGCCCTCTTCGAACTGTAACCACCTACTTGTTTATCTTCGACAGCAACACATTCAAATGGAAATTGATCTAACAAACTCCGTATCTCTTTCTGACAATATCAATGCAACTCTGAGTTGGGATTCTGTTCTGACATTATCTTTCTGATTTGTTGGATCGAGTCTATCAATCATCTTTCTAACCTGTTGGATCGAGTCTGTCGACCCCGTTGCTGATTTGTGTCTAACGAATCAAATTTTGTACCGAATAATTTTATTCAGTGCTGTGAATGCTTTTGAATTCAAATAAATCACTGAACTACAAAATAATCATCACCCTATCAAAGGCTGCTAAGTAAACGTCGCATTTTACATGCACCGAATCAAATACTAATTTTAGTCGACTCGAATGAATACGTTCTGCTGATTTAATTTAAACGTCGCATTTTTTTGCCGAATGAAATTGGTGAGAGCTAGCGAGGTGTTTTAAATTCCCATTCGAGCAAACAAATTATTTAACATAATTTGAATTCGATTTGGCACATGTAAATTACGGCGTTGAAATCAACTGTCGAACTTCAGTCGTATATTCGACTGGATCAGTCTGATATTCGACTGACTTGCATCGAATTGAAATATGTCGCATTTAATTTTACATGCACTTAATTTGGCAATTCGATTCGGCACATGTAAAATGCGACGTGTAAACCGGGCCTAAAGATGGCGTGACGCGACTTCGTGGTTGCAAAACCTTGACACGCTGCTAGAAGATGACAAAACGCGAACTCGTGGTTGAAATGCGGCTAGGTGATAGCGACATGCGAACTCGTTGGTTGCAAGATCTTTAAACACTGCTGAAAGAACTCGAAATGCTGTTAGAATACGACGAAACGCAACCTCCTACTCGCAAGACGTTAAAGCGCTGCTCGAAGACCTCGTGGTTGCAAAATGACATCTACCCGACAGCACCTTGCGCAATTGCTGAAATATTACCCGAGACCACCGTGCGCGCCTAGTTTGATCAAATCGAGAATTTTTTTGCATACTACAATTTACTTACTTACTTACATCTTTACACTTTTGAAATTCCTTATATGTATACACGCGGGGGATCCTAGGGTGCCTCCTCGGGTTTTGGCCTCTGGGCCAAAACCCTGCGGGGGCAATAAAGTGTAAAATGGGATTGACTAGCCTACATGACTTCTACGGTTCGTGACATTTGTACATTTGCCGTTCTCTGTTGGGTCACTCGACATTTTGGTCGCTTCACTCGTGTTTATGAAGGGCAATTTATGTTCATGTTGTGTTATAAGGAGGAATTCTAAGTAGAGTAAAGCAGTACGATCGTGCCATGGCAAATTTTTTGAGGTCATAGGTCTGCTTGATTTCCGCTGTTATCTGCATATCACTTCGTCGAGTGTGACACCTCTGTAATTTGCTATGTGTTAGTGCATTGTTTTGGCTCATTTCGATTCATTTCTATTGCAATATATATGTTTTTAGGTCTTCAAGTATTTGCTTTATGAGGGATAAAATATGACGTTAACTGCCAACGTGCTGCTTACTTGCATTCTATAGCTCGGCTGTGATTAGAACTGTTTGTACAGTCGGTAGATTCATTCTTATC